>JAXIVJ010012039.1:10000-41588 GCA_036785665.1 Chirona hameri | reverse complement strand
ATTCTATTTCGTTTTTCTGAGAGGGGTAAACATCAGCATCACCAATGTTGATGTATTGTATGTACATTTGCCTTGTTTATCACCATTCACCATCACCATCTACCCATCAACTTGCAGGGGTTCATCAGCCTGAGAACATCAGTACTTGATGCAGTAGCAGAAAAAGACATGCCCAAGGGACTATAATTTATTATTGTAGTTACAATCATAAATCACAAAAATGCAGAGGGAAATCTGCATCACAATCAGCATGGCCTTGCATCAAATACTCCACACTCTTTACACAGGCACCCATAGGAAATGGGACCTCACTGAACAAGGCAAACAAACTGTCCATCTTGTTGTCTGTGGAACAGGCCTGCACACAGCTTCAAGCGAAAGAGATGTTCCTGTTCTTCAGGCCTCTGGCGGAAGCCACCAATGGTACTGCACACTCCAACAACATGCCGCTGTCACCCTCCATCATAGTGATGTGGATCCCAGATGTAGCATGTCCTAAAAGACAAAAATGATAACCTCTGTTAGCATTTGTTGAAATAAAATGGTGCAATCATTGGGCAACCAGTACCTATGTGAACTGAAGTAACACACTGTCATGCTTAAACTATTATTGTGACCAATTTTCCCTTGCCACACAATTATAACAATTGAAATGTTAAATAGAATGATGAAACTAATAAAGCTGCAGGGAAACCATTATTTATGTGTGTAGCTGCTGTTGGACCAACTCTGAAATAATACCCCTATTTCTCAACAAACCACTATAATGCACCCTGACCTTCAGTCTGCAATATTTTAACTAATAGCGACATCTATAAATAGCATCGTTTCATATTGAATCAAGAGGGCGACACTGTCTGTGTCATGAATAACAAACACGCATACATGGCTAATTGGTGAAGTAATACTGTAATATCGACAGACATCACCACAACTTACCTCAGCTTTTCAGGCAGTTGTTAAATCTCCGTCGTAAGTAATGCGGGGGGGGGGGCGAAAATTCTTCTGCAATTAATCGTTATATTCGTTTCAAACAGTTCGGAAGAAGCTAAATACGGCAGAAATTGTGCCGTGATTTCGGTGCTCATTTGGGGTAGAATCAACTACAAACAGCTGTTTATTTGAGGCTGTTCGTCTGTTTCACCGCCGGAAGCCTCTTATTTTACCGCAAAAATGGGGTAGAATCAGATTTACGGCATGGGGTATTTTGGACGCGGTAGAATCTACCCCACCGTATTTGGTGAGATTGAGTTGCGGTAAAATGGCCCGTTCTACCCCAAATGCAAATTTACGGCATTTGGTGAGATTGGGCCCAGATGTGGACTGTCGATTCGGTGGCGAAACAGGTTGCGCATGAACATAATGTCCATCTGTATTAAGCGGGCTTTGAAAGAGGTGCATTTAAAATGGTCCAGTAGAGAATGGTAGTCCAAGGGAGGGCATCGCTGGTGGGTGTTCGAGCCCACCCAGATGAGAAATCGATGCTGAAGACGTTCAAAGCGTGCCAGGTGGGTGATTGCGGCGCCGCCCCAGATTACACTGGCGTAGTCGATAACGGACCTAACATGAGTGTTAAAAGCACAGAGCACGGCCTGGTGGTCGAACCTGGCTCTTGCAGGAGTCGACGGCATCCGCATACTGCGCATAAGTAGCCCGAGCATCCGGTTGGCTTTAGCCACTGTGGCGTCGACGCGTTGAGCAAAAGTCAGTTTTGCATCCAAGATGACCCCCAGGTCACGCATCTGAGCACAGCGTTCCAGCTGGTGGCCGTCGAGTGTGTAGTTTTGACTGAACCGGAGGTGTACGAAGAGTGAATGTGATGGTCTTGCATTTAGCTGGGTTGAGTTTCAGTTTCCAAGTTTTTGACCATATGCAGAGACGGCTTAGATCTGCCTGAAGGGCGTCTACATCGTTTTTATCATGAATCTGGTGGAAAATTTTGACGTCATCTGCATATACCAAACAGCCAGTTTGTATTTGGTCCGGAATGTCAGCAACATAGCAGGCAAAAAGAAGTGGGCCGAGAATGCTGCCTTCCGGTACACCGGATTTCACTGGAACCCATTCGGAGTGTTTCCCGTTGAGAACCACTCGCTGGGAGCGGCAGCTAAGATATGACTCAATCCAGCTATATGCATGACTCGTGATGTTCAAAGAGTGTCGGAGCTTGTACAGTAATAGTTTGTGATTGACACTGGTGAAGGCGGATGAGTAGTCGGTGTAGATAGAGTCAGTCTGTTGTCCATTCGAGATTGAAGTCCAGCAATGGTCTAAGAAGCAGGCGAAGTTTGAGATGCAGGAACGGTTGGGAAGGAAGCCGTGTTGGTGTGGAGGTAAGGCCGGGAGACATGCGCGCAAGAGGCTCTCGCTGACAATTTTTTCAAGGATTTTGGAGCAGATTGGAAGGAGTGAGACAGGTCGGTAGTTCTCGGGAAGCTTTCTGCAACCCTTCTTAAACACGGGAATCACGTTGGCCTGCTTCCACACGGTTGGAAAGGTGCCAGTGCGCACGGACAGGCGGCAAATCCTATCAAGCGGCACAGCCAGCTCATCGGCGCTTTCCTTCAAAATTATGGCACTCAGTCCATCAGGGCCGCAGGCCTTGTGCGCACAGAGTCCACGTAACATCAGCGAAATGCGACCAACAGGAACGATAAAACTATCCAAGCCGGGACAATTTAAAACAGGAGCCTCGGGCATGACATGAACAGTGAGATCGCAGAACTTACGAGAGAAACACTGATTGAAGCAGTTCGCCCGGGCCACATCCTCCTTGTACTCACGACCGTCAAACTTCAGCACAGGCGATACGCGAGATGATGACTTCAACGCCTTAACAAACGACCAGTACCGCTTGGGGTTATCTTTAAAGTCCCGCACTAGACTAAGTAGATATTGACGATACTTTAAGTCAGCCTGCAGTTTGAAATCTGTTCTCGCTCTGGCGTGCACGGCAGTGTTGTCGTCGGTGGGACTAGCCTTCCTGTGTCTAAAAGCTCGCTCTTTCTCGCGCAGGAAATCACGCACTGATCGGTCAAACCAAGGGGGGAACTTGTGTCGAAGCTCAATCATCGGTATATGATCGTTGATATATATATATATATATATATATATATATATATATATATATATATATATATATATATATATGCATACTGACCGGGCGGTATGCATACTGACCGGGCAGTATGCATACTACCCACTTTTCTTCTCGCGGGCAATATGCAAACTCTGGCAATATGCAAACCAACAGACCCTGGGAGTTCGTACACCTACTGTGCTACCTGCATGTGACCAAATGCAACCAGAATGCATCGCAGCGGGTATTCTCCCACCGTGCGGCTTTGGCGTGGAGGGCACTCCCGTTGGTCAACATGAATATCATGCAAGTGCCGTTACGAGACAAACACGATGTCGTCAATCGCATTGCTTTATCTTTATTAGGTACAAAGTTACAAAAGTTTAAAAAAGTAAAAACACTTTTGCCAAGAACAACTTTGTGACATTTGATGACCTCTGGAGCCAAAACTGTTGACCTGATCTTAAATCTGAGGAAACTTTACCCGATTGCATTTTGCAAGAGCTTTATATTGCTTTTTCCGTTTCTACCTAGCTATCTTAGTTTCTGTGATAACTGGGAATTTCTGGAGCGAAGTCCTAAAACTTGCAAATCTGACCCTTGATGATCTCTGATGACTTCAATATTGACCTGAAGAAAAAATACCGATATAACTTCGAAAGAGCTTGTCTCGAGCTATTTAACGTCGTTTTCCGCTTGTCGCTACGTTGCGTGGTTTTCGAGATCATAAGAGGGGGGGGGGGGGCGAAATCCTCCCCCTCCCTCCAGGGCGTGTAATTATCAGAGGCCCTCCAGGGCGCGTGTTAAGCAATGACTTTGTCATCATTTGGTTGTGACCACCGGGCAGAGGTGGTGCTCGACGACCGCCGGGGCATCCTTATCCCACCCGGTGCATATGTACTGTCAGCAGGGACGGACACGCAGCGGTAGTCGCCGTAGTCCGTACCACCGCCCGGTGGTCGGAGACTCACAACCAATGCATTTATATAAGTAATTACTAAGATCATGAAAGTTAACCCTCGCCCGGGTAGGGGGGGGGTTAATGCTACCCCCCCCCCCCCCCCCCCCCCTCGGTTTTTAAGAAATAACTTTCGAACCGATTCCGATGAAACTTTCAGTACCCTGTTTTTGAACAATTTGACATCTCTAAAAAAAATGAACTTCTAACCCACATGATCCGTGACCTATGACTTGTTTCTCAAGGTCATGTCAGGCGCAACTGGCGTCCCGTAGTATCGATTCCGGTGTCTTGTGCAGTTTTCGAGTGTTTGTTGTTCAGGATCATATTCACAGGTGTTTCCAGGTGACAGTTGTGGTTTCCACTGAGATTGTGACCTCGATCGACCTTTTCAAAGGTCAACCATGGTCATTGACCTCCGATGACCTCATTACTTTTTGTTGGCTTCTGGCGGTTTCTAGGACAGTTTGTGACGCTGATTTCAAATTTGGGATCTAATTTACATAATGATATGTTCCACTGGGGTCATGGCCTTCCACAGGCCAACCGAGGTCACTGACCTCAGATGCCCTGACCTGACCTTTTTGGAATTTGGCTGTTTATAGAAATTGTGTGACGCTGATTTCAAATTTACCACCCATTACGCATTATGATATGCTCATTCACGATTCTAGCTCGATACAATTCAAATTATACGCATTTACAATTTGTATGGCTTTTGGGTCATTGACATGACCTCAGAAGTCACCGAATGACCCAATATCTTAAAGTCGGGTATTAGCGGCTTCCTCTCGTCACAAGCAAAACGCTCGTTTTTTAATCGAAGCTCTAGCTCAATTAGGACCAAACGCTAAGGGGGGAGGTCGTACCACCCCTCCCCCCCCCCCCCTCTCCCCCTCCCCCTCCCCCAGCCTTGCTTTACACGCTTATTTATGTTTTATTTCCTCTTCTTAGCAGGGAGTCGGCGACATTGCTTTTTTATGTTTGTTATTATTAACGTATGGTTTTGTGCGTTGCTGGGCTGAGGGAGGAGCGCTCCTGGGGTGACGGTTAAAAGGAAAAAAGTTCAGGTCACCGAAGGTCTAAAATTGAAATTGATAAATCCAAACAAAAAAGACATGTTGCTAGACCAGTTTTGTCTCAGAAATATAGTGGTGTCATTTACTTGGCTGTATCTAGTCCATACAAGCAAAAAAACGCAATTTCAAAATATGACGTCATGAGTTACCCATACTTTAGATGTCATAAGTCAGTCAAAAATGGAGATATCAGTTTGAAATTTGGCATGGTAGTTGCCTAGGTATGGTTCTCTGACATATCTTCCGTTTTTTTTAATATTTAGGAAAATTTTATTTTGTGATAATTCCTCCCCCCGCCCAAATAAAAAGTTTTTGAGTTTTTAGGGGTCAAAAACTAAAATGTTCACAAATCCGACATAGCCAGTTTGTAGCAGTTGCAATTTGATATCTTTTGGCGTTTTTAGATTGCATTTTGCTTCAAATGTGGCATTTGTAGGCCTGGCAAAGTTGAGCTGATTTTGGTGTAAAACTCGTGTGTAGTGACGTCACTAAATTCGCTATAACTAGAAGAAAAAATGGACAAAACTTCTCCATTTTTGCACACAAGACGTAACAATGATTTATAAGAAGGTACCCGAAGTTTCACGTTGATAGCTCTATTAGTTTTCAGCTATTGCGAAAATTCATCATTGGAGGCGTTAAACGCCCTCCCCCAGTCAGTGGCGGGTTAAAATGTGAGCCAATGTGATTAATGGGCGTCGAAAGCAAGAGGCGAGCCACGTGATTGATTTGGGGGTACGGCTTTGGGAATCATTCGTGTTCATGTTGAAGGCATGGGGTTTACAGTTTAGTGAATGAGACAAAAGTGGGTAGTATGCATACTGCCCGGTCAGTATGCATATTGCCCGGTCAGTATGTATACTGCCCAACCGCCCGGTCAGTATGCATACTGCCCGGTCAGTATGCATACTGACCGGCTCGTTGAGCAGTATGCATACTGCCCGGGCAGTATGCATACTGACCGGGCAGTATGCATACTGACCGAGTCTGCATATTGCCCGTAACATATGTTATATATGATTATGATTTTGATATGATGAGATGATTCAAACGCCATTCAGTAGACAATGTCAATGTTCATCCCCAGAAATACCTTTGGACACATTTCTGGTGACCTGTGACGTTACAGAGGTAAAATTCCAAAAATTGTGACATTTGGCCAAATTTGACCTTCGTGACCTCCTTTGACCTTGAAGATATCGCCCGAAGGTCAAGAAAATTGTACACAAGGTAGATAATCATAGCACCTACCTATCCTGTAAGTTTCATCATTCTAGCTCTCATACTTTCGGAGATCTTAGGGGGGGGCACTAAAGTGCCCCCCCTCTCCACTGCGTGTTAGTGGCATACCCCTCTCCACTGCGCGTGTTAAGGGGTTTAAAGTTCATCTTTAAAGGGACATTGCCACCTTTCTGAAAGTTGTCAAATATACGCCTGTTGTACCCGAAAATATGAAGTAAGTGCTGCTGAAAACGATGGTGATATTTTTTCTCTCGAAAACTTCACTCAATTTATAATAATTAAGTTTTTTTTTAAATTTGGGTTGATGACGTCATTATTGAGCTAAATAGAGCTATAGATAAATCCTTTACGCTGCCAAAGTTTGGCATAATTTTTGTCAGATAATTCTGGCGATTCAAATACAAGCAGGTACCAGGTAAACTGTGTCGCACTCACTTGACCACCGAAGTCTTGTCACTGAAAGCTCCGCATACCACACATCGAATTCTTGGCATCGTTTGAAAATTGCATTAGAGTTTCACTTTATAGAAGTCTAGTTATTCTGATATAACCCATGGTAAATATAATGCACCCAGCGATCGAGAAACGAAACGCGTAAATATCTCCAAGGTTTACCTTAAAACAAGTCAACTATCATCACCATTGGGTAAAGAGAGATGACGTCATCGGCTTTAAACCCCTATTCAAATACACGTGGGGTTTATTTGTTACAATTGTCAAGACCAAGCTCGAATTTCTTTTCGAATAGACCTATGTGGTTGTTTTAACTGCTACCCTACTTAATTTCAAAGCAAATCCAACAACATGGCTATCTCAACTCAAAACTAATGTTAAGGTGGGAATGTCCCTTTAACATGGGGTTTTGAACTTCAACTAAGATTCAGAATGGTAGAGCAGGTTGAAAATGGGTTGTGGTGAAAGAATTACCTAGCTACGCCAAGTAATTTCAACACAGGACCTAAATTAAGATTCGGTTTCGGGGCCCCGAAACTTCGTCGGTATTATGTCATACCCGCTGACGTCAGAATTGCGTCATACGGAGATTCTGCCGCAAACTAACCGTAACCAGGGTAAGTTGAGCTGTTACCATTGCAGTGTTCGTGTGTATTTTATAGTGGCCGAGAAACTGCGGTGGGTCACGAGAAACCAGTGGTTTGTATGAAGCAGAGATATTTTATCGAAAGATTCAGAAACTCAAGTAACTGCGTCCTATTTTGCGAACTGTATGTCACTAGCCCGCCATTATTGTGTGCGATAGCTTCCATATCTGAGCTGCCATATGCATGCCGTCATATAATGTCATGCAGGTTTTTGAGGTCATGAAGGAGAAAATAGACAGATGCTCATTTTTCGACGGATATCCATCTATTGTCCAAATAAAAATGTCAATCGTTTTTTTCAGCTAAAAATACCCCGTATAGCCAAATTTCAAGACAACTTTCAATGTGACCTATTTCCTTTAAGGTGTGCGCTTTGCCCCACTCTCCCTTATATTATTGGATTTCATCTTAAGATGCATGCATATTGTGCCAGAATAGTTGCATTAAATCTTAACCCGCGCCCCGCTGGAGTCCCCAGCCGAACGCGCCCCGCTAGGGGGTGCAGATTCTGCTCCCCCCCCCCCCCCCCTGGTTATCGTCCGAACCATTAACCGCAGCGAGACGCGCAAGGTGGCAATCGAAAGATCTCAATGAGACGAATCGAAAACATACGCGAAAGTTTCAAGATAAGGTCACATGTCAGGTCACGGTCAGGTTAAATGTCACAATTGATGTATCTGGGTCTTGGGCCATACTTCCCATCCAAAGCCTTAGATTACGACTATCATCGCAAAAGTGCTCTCAAAGGTATACTATAATGCATCTCCCGCATCAGCAAAAGTGAAATTGTAAGCAAAGGTCAAGGTCACAAAAGGTCACAACTCACAGGTCTACGAAAGCCATGCGACACATGTTGTATGGGTTATTTTACACGTATAAATCGACAGTAGCAGCCATTTTCACAACTGGACCCCATACCATGGCCCTCAGGTCCAGGTCAGGTCACAATAAGGACACAATTTGAAATTAATTAATCTAAATCAAAAGGCATATTTCTAGACCAGCTTTGTCTCAGAAATACAGCGGTGACATTTATTTGTCTGTATATGGTCACTAAAAGCCAACAAACGTAACTTAAAAATGACGTCATGAGTTACCTTATACTTAGGAGTTAGGGAGCCATAAGTCCGTCCAACATAAAGTTATTGCTTTGAAATTTGGTTTGGGTATCGTCCATACTTCTGTCTCTAATATATCTTCTGTTTTGTTTTATTATCTTCAAAACAAATGATTTTGTGGAAATTCTTCCGAACAAATTTTTGTTGTTGAATTTGTTGGGGTCAAAACCCCCAACTTTCTCAAATCCGGGATAGCCATTTGTAAGAGAATGTCATTTCCTTTCTTTTGACTATTTTATTTGCAATTTGCATCAAACTCGATTTTCTACGATTTGTCAAACATTTATCGTTTTTCCACCTCAAATGGCATGACATGACGTCATTAAAACGTCATTATCCCTCAAAGTACTACATCAATTTCACTGAGAGTTGGCGACAAGACGTAGACGCATTGATGACAAGACGCATTGATGTAGCATAAGGTGCTGAAAGTTTCACGTCGATATATATCATATTTTTCATGTTATGGAGAAAATCCGGGAGGAGGCAGACCCCCCCCCCCCCCCCCCAGCGGGGCGCGGGTTGAACAACTTAACATTTTCCACCAGATTATGCAATCACATTGGCCTATCATTGTTATCAGGGGCGTCGCCACGGTTTCAAAACTACTAGGGACACATTGCAACGCTCATAGGCGTAATGTTAATGAGCTCAGCAGAATCCCATTTTATCTAGTGTTAACTGAATCGCTCAGTATACGGACATTGCTCGAGTTTTTTGTTTACTTTTTTGCACTTACAAAAACAACATCTGGAAATTTCCTTCTTAGGATGCCCAAAAACGCTCCAAAAATACATTTTAAGCGTGCATTAGACTTGTCTTGCGGGGGGGGGGGGGCAAAACATAGTCTCCCCCCTTTTGACCGTCTTGGGGGGGCTTGGCCCCGTCCCCCCCCCCCCCCTGGGTCCGCCTATGCGACCACGTACGGCCAAATCTGTGCCTCCAAGGGCGTCGCCACTCGCCTCGGTCTCAACGTTACTTGGAAAAATTCAAGTACATGTGTACTTTAACTTTTGATGATGTTGAGGTTATCTATCTGAAAGTTACTAGGGACATGTCCCGTGTCCCCAGCATGACCCCAGCAAAGGCAGTTTCGAATTTTACTAGGGACAGTCCTTAGTAGATTTTGAGGATTTGAAAATTACTAGGGACAATGTCCCTAGTGTCCCTAGTGGTGGCGACGCCCATGAATTTGTTACCTTCCCAGCCCTGATTCAGATTGACTAGACCCGCAGGCGCGCCGCGTCTGGTCAAAGGTCAAGAGGTGCGTCAAGATGGCGGCGCCCATCTCCGGAACGTGTCTCCGCTAGCGTCCGTTGGCGGCACCTCCCAAATTATCCACAGCCCTCCTCGACCGCCGCCGCCGCCGCCGCCGCCGCCGCGTGCCGTCTGGCGTTGGTCGATACGGCTGTGTGACGTCACCGGCCGCGAGTGACGTCACCCATTCATCGGATGACGCCACACTCACAGCCGGGCGGACCGCGTCACGCGCCAGGCAGCGGCAGCTAAGAATACGGCGGCGTCGCCCCTCAGTCGCCCTCTGGTACTGACAGTGTGCGACTCCGCCGTCCGCCGCCGCCGCCCGCCGCCCGCAGCCGCCCGCAGCCGCCCACAGCCGCCCGCAGCCGCCCACAGCAAGATGAGTCTGTCTGCCACCCCCGCCCAGAGCCCGGATGTGGTCCCGGTGACCTCCATCATGCAGGTCAGTTAGGTCACGGGTCACATGTCACCAGTGGCGTACCCAGGGTTCACTCCAGGAGGGGGCATTTTTTGCTCAGGGGTCATTAAGTACCCCCACCAAAAAAAAAAACTCGCCGGATTTGGCCCACTATTTTTAAAAGGGGATATTTTCACCATTTGTTTCTTTAACATAAAATAAAATAAAAAGCATTTTTTCGACCAAAGGTGGCACGTACAGACCTTCAGGGGAGAGGCAATTGACCCGTTTGCCTTCCACCCGTCGCCCACTATTTTTAAAAGGGGATATTTTCACCATTTGTTTCTTTAACATAAAATAAAATAAAAAGCATTTTTTCGACCAAAGGTGGCACGTACAGACCTTCAGGGGAGAGGCAATTGACCCGTTTGCCTTCCACCCCCCCCCCCCCCCTTGTGTACGCCTATGCAGGTCACAGGTCATGGGTCATGTGGGTTAAAGAAAGGGGTTGAGTTGAAGCGGCGTGGTCAGCCCAAGGTTCACGTTCGGTGAGATGCTTGAGAACGAGGTAAGCGAAGGTGCAATGTGTTGCAATGTGAAGGTTTAACATTTGACCGTTTAACGGTCACCAGAATTCAGAATACGATTGGTGTGGACTGATAAATTGTAGTCCTGGTTTCGCATGAGCGCTTTAAAACTCGTGAAGCTCACTTACTTCGCATGAATTAAAAAATGAACCCATCGACGGTTCTTCGGAGCAATGCCAATAGCGTCGCTTCCGCACGTGCAGAAAGCCGTACAAAAAGCCTATGACGTGGGTTGCACCACTGAAGGGTTTCACTTTCGTGTCGACCTTTCTTTCTTCCGATTCGGTCAAGAGCTTCTTCACAACCGCCGTGCAACGCCTCTGCTTCCACCCGAACCATCCTTCCAGGACTTTCCGCGATATAACCCATGTGACCCCGTCGCCCTATCGTTTATTTGTGCAATCCTCGACTCCAACTTAGGGGCGTTGCCAGTGTCGGGGGCCCTGCCGGTCCGCTGCCGGGGCCGACCGAGCCCCCCCCCCCCCCCGCCGCCACGTGACCAGCTGACTGCGCTCCTTGAAAGACGGCGGCCGGCGCTGTCTGACAGGGCGCGGTCATGTGACGGCGCCCCAGAGTCACGTGACCAGCTGACTGCGCTCCTTGAAAGACGGCGGCCGGCGCTGTCTGACAGGGCGCGGTCATGTGACGGCGCCCCAGAGTCACGTGACCAGCTGACTGCGCTCCTTGAAAGACGGCGGCCGGCGCTGTCTGACAGGGCGCGGTCATGTGACTGGCGCCCCAGAGCCACGTGATGTCGGACGGCCGTTGGAAGAGCGCGCACTGTGCGTTGTGCAATGCATGCACAAGATCGGGGAGACCGGCTGTATGTGAGAGTGCGACAGGGGCGACGCCAGGGTTTGAATGAGCATCATGTGAAAGGTCCTGGGACGAATAGTTGGGTGAAGGCGGTCCGGCGGAAGACCGACCTTTTTTTGTGAGGGACGCGGAAACAGGGAGGGGCAGAGGGGCCCGAGCCCTCAACCGTTTGGCAATTTGTAATCTTATCTTATCTTATTTTATCTAATTATTATGAATTATTAGATGTCCGTCAGTGCGTGCGTGAGTGGTACGTACGTGGAAATCAAATAACGTAACGGTCATACACAAATCGGCTAATAACTCGACAACCATTGCAGCTAAGTACGTGAAATTTGCCACGCAGGTCCGGTGGTAGAGGTGCACCATCGTATTCAAATTTCAACAAGATTCGACATACGTATCGGCCGCTGTGTTGGCGACAACTGAGTCATTGGTTTAACAGGAAACGGCCAAATCCACAAGTCGACGAAAACGGACAAACGCGCGTCCATCCCAGGCCGATAACTCGCAAACCGAGGGGCACAGCGACATGCGATAAACACGATTCGACAGAGAGTACATTGGCCTGGCGTGTCACATGTCGTTCAGAGCAAAGCTTAGTTCAAGTTGAAAGTTATGACAACTTACATAAAAGCGGCATTCTCAGTATTTTAATCGGTACTCGGAAACTGTTGGACATAGAACACTGAGACTTCACCACTTTGCAGGTGAAGGTACCCTCTTTACATTATATCTGTAACACAAAGCTGTTTGAGTAATATTTAGGCGGGTTGCCAGCAGAGTTCGCCATGGGCTGGGCTGGCCCTATGGGCCATGGGCTGGGCCTGGGCCGGGCCTCAACTTTAAGGAAATCACTGAGCTCTGGATGGGCCTGGGCTTGACAATTTTGAAGTAATGCGCGCGTCGCACAAGCTGAGGTCAGAGCTCAAAACTATTTTAACCAGCAGTTCACTTACACAGCAACACACTGTTGCTGTGGCTGTGGATTTGTGTTTTTTTGGTTAGCATAGTTGGTTAATTGTTTCACATCTATAGTATACAAGTAAATATGCTAGGATAATTATTGCAAATTTTGTGAAAATAATGATATGCTTAATCTGAACGGGCCGGATCGGGCCTGGGCCTCAATATTATTAATTTGACCGGGCCTGGTCCGGGCCTGGGCTTGGTGTTTATGGGCCTGGGCCGGGCTGGGCTGGTGGTTGGTGGGCTCGTGACGAACACTGGTTGCCAGGCGTTGCAATATTTTTGCAATATTTTGTTTACCATGCTATTCTTCCTAACACCGTAAAGGATAACACGAAGACAAGTTTTAACACACAAACAATATACACTCGGATACCCGGACAAAATACCCGGATATCGCCTCTTTGCTGACCAATATACACCCAAAATATTTCGCTTCTAGCTAATAGATAACTTATGATGAAGACAAACGTGAATAATTCCTGAGGCTAAGACGCGGCATCGCTGGGCAGCGGCGGTGGCCCGGGTCAGTTTGCCGACTGCCGGCAGAGGCGCTGGCTGAGACTTGAGACACGCACACGGCTGGTGACCTTGTCCGGCGAGTGTGATAGTTTGCCACGGTCGACAGCGGGAGCCTTTCATAGCATATACATCGGACCGGCAAATGGGCAGCGAATGAATTGGCTGGCTATATATATATATTTATATATATATATTAATTAGCTGGCTATATAAATAAATGTGTCCTATGCTATCCACCCAAAATATTCCGCCACCGGCTAGTAGTTAAGTTATGAGGAATACAAACGTAAAATATTAATTAACACTTTAACAATGAACGCTCAGCAGTACGCCTCGGTGGTGTAGTGGGTGGCGTTTCTGATTACTAAGTGAGTGAGGCGGGTTCGATTCCGGCAGGCGCCCGCACCTTTTCTAAAATGGGATATCAAATATTAAAATATAAATTAGCTGGTTATATAAATAAATGTGTATTATTAAAATAAATACCTAAATCGGACCGGTTAATGGGCATTAAACTTGTTGGCTGGCTATATAAATTAGCTGGCTATATTAATACATGCTATATCAATAAATGGCTATATAAATAAATGGTTTTATTAAAATAAATACCTAAATCTTACCGGTTAATGGGCATGGAACGTATTGGCTGGCTATATAAATTAGCTGGCTATATAAATAAATGGTTGTATAAATAAATTGCCATATAAATTGCATGCCTTCTAGTATAGTGGTGGTGTTTAACACGGTAATGTCTATTGGAAATGAAGGTGTTGATGTTTTATCAAACATACTCGCCTTCACGGTATCCCCGAACTTTTTGGTCTCTGTCGGTGCTTACACTAAATGTATGTTATAGTTCTCAAAAACTAATTACGTAGATACTGTAACTAAAAACGGATATGACTGAGGAACAAGCCGGCTGGAATTGTTCTAACGGCTGGAAAATTACAAATCCAGCTGAGGGACCATGGACGACAGACGTGGCCACGAATTCTTGAGTGGAAGGACGAGGTAGCTAGACGAGGTAGGTAGTCATCGCCAGCTCGTCCAAATATGACACTTCGTTATGCGTGATATTCTTGTGTGCCCACGATGGTGTGCGTCTTTTGCGTGGCTTTGCCACGGTAATTTTGCAAACAATTGGCCGAAAGAAATTAATGCATATGATGAGAACAGATGTGATAGAACGGTACCCCTCTGTCCCTCGGTGTCGAGACATATCCTTCGAAATAAGCAGCTCAAACGTATCTCAAAATTGCACGGGGGACGCCTCTCTGATTTTGCAAACCACGGGGAATGTTGCTCGCCCCCGCTTGCAACGCCCGTGAGTGCGATCTTAACCTGCGTTTGAGCCATGGCTGAGGTGTGAAATACATGTCATTGGAGCCGGTTCGGCCTGGCCTCCCCGCCAACTGCCGCGTGGGGCTGGCAGGCACCGGCGGACGCCAGCGGGAGTTGGACGGGTGCCAAAAACAGTCCTCCCTCCGTCGCTTGCCCACATTGCGCGGGGTCCTGGCATACCTCGACATTTTCGTCACGGAGCCTCTCTCGTGTTTGCTACGAGCTCTCTGCTTTGCTTTGCTTTGCAACTGCCGGTTTGACATTGAGAGGAGCTCAGGAAATGTTGCAATATTGTCTGCCCGTGAAAAATGAGTTTGATGTAACTTTCTACTTACATCGACATGGTGACAGATTGGCACGACACACATATTACAGAATGCATTAACATGCAGATTAAGAAAGCTTCATGTGTTCCTCGATCTAGTCTTCCCGATCAGCTTAATTTCCTCCCTTCTCATGTCGACTTTAACCCTGAAACAGCCCTTTCGAATTTGCTGTTACCGCCCCTGAGAATTCCTGGAGTCGCCCCTGACCAGTGGCGGCTGGCTTGGGCGGTAGCCACCGCGCGTGAGGCCGTCACCGCCACTGTCGATGTGTGCCGGGGGGGGGGGGGGGGGGGGGCAGCAGCCGAACTCGTGTCGGGGGCTCGCTCCCGTTGCCGCAAGGCCAGCTGAGGCCCGTCGAGGGGCGCCTAGCAACAGCGGACGGAGGGCGGGGACGACGGCTAGGGGGAGGGGGCGTTGTCAGCTGACTGTTCTGGGTCGGCCAGCGAAGCGGGCGAGAGGCCCTCACGGGGATCAGCCAGAACGGATGCCACCCGGGCCTCTGGGGTCCCAGGCAGGACCGGCGCGGCGGGGCTGGTGGGCGGCCAGAACTGGTTTAGTTCAGATTCAAGGGTTGGTTGGCGTCATGAGGCAGAATCGACAAGCCTACGCACAGGTGGATTTGGTATGCTGTGTCGTGTCCTGTGACTAATATGATGTTTCACCACAAACTGTGTATTTAGGAGCTGTTCTAACTACTTATTTGGCTTGTTGTTTAACATCGTGTTGATTGATAATGGGCAATTATTTTCTTCATAACATTTTGACATTTACGAGCCATCCCGCTAGATTTTGTTTAAGCTCCGCATTTATTGTTTATGGTCCCTTTGTAGTACTCTGCCAGCCCTTCAATGAGTGGATTTATTAGCTCAGATTGGGCGGCGGGACTTTTCAGCTAACGTTTTGCTATTGGTTTTTTATATTTTGCGTGTTGAGAAAAATGTTTGATAGCAAGAGGTTCGCCAAGACGATAAGAGCCCAAATGGGCAAATAAATATTCCATAGGGGGGGTTCACTCAAGAAGAGATCAAAGTTTCACTGCCCCCCCCCCCCCCCCCCCCCCCACACACACACACACACATACCCACTTTTCGTGACGTTCCTACATCCCTGACACTAGGCTCAAAATGGATAGCACTACCGGAAGGTGTGGTAGTTTTGGACTATTGGGCGTGGGCGGTGATCATGAATATTGAATAACTTGACCTCTAACGACGTTCAATAAGGCGTTTCTCGCCACAGGAAAGAACGTCTTCCGACTTCCGGTCATTTCATGTGTCCATAAGAACGGGGTCCTGCATTTGTTGCGTTTAGGCACTTCAATCCTGCAATCCACTGCATACCGCAGTTTGCCCTCTGCATACCCTCTCATTGCATACCCTCTCTTGCCAAACACCATCATCCGCAAATCGCCGACGCTCTGAATGCCATATTTAGAACGGCGAATGAGTCATTACTGTGACATTTACTGGCAGAATTCCGAATCACATAAATCACTAGCTTCATTCTCCGAAATCCATGTTGGATAACCAGCTGCCATAACCTGGCCGGGGCCCAACATCAGCTTCAGTCACAACTATACGCTTATGGGAAGTGCAATAAGTAATGACGCATGGCGCACCGGAAGGTGTGCCATGCACACACACACACACACACACACACACACACACACACACACACACACACACACACACACACACACACACACACACACACACACACACACACACACACACACACACACACACACACACACACACACATACAGACTAGTTGCAACAACCGAGGACACATGATATTTTCCGCCAATCGAGGACCACTAGTTCCTATTGAGCTACGATGTTCGTGATTTGCCGAAACGTTGGTGGCAGTGAAGGGGTACGTTTGTTGATAACAGTTTTATTCAAAAAGTTTTGCAGCACGTTTGATGCAGGAAAGAAATACCGAGGACTTCAGCGATATCCGAGGACCGCGTGTTAAATGTGCCCACGCAATGTGTAATCCGAGACCCTGTGTGTGTTAATACTGAGGTCATGCAATGTGAAATACGAGACCCCGTGTGTTTACTGGGTCCATACTATGTGAAAATCAAGACCCTTTATGTTAACTACGTCCATGCAATGTGAAATTCGAGACCTATCCCATATTTACTCAGGGTGTAGGCTAGAGATGCAAAAAAAATCCGAAAGTCAGGGGCCAGCACCGGCACAGGCCCAGCACATCTGTTGGTAAGCCCAGCAAAAAGCCCAGCTATTATCCTGGAGCTATAAAATCCCAGCACCAAGCCCAGCAGTGCATCCCTTCAACACTAGGTTGTCCGTGCTGAGCCCAGCATGAGCCCAGCAAGATCGAGTTCAGACCGAGTTGAGACCCACAGAAGCCCTGCCGGGCCTGAATTTGGGCCCAGCGCTGGGCCGCTGTGCTCCAATTTTGCATCTCTAGTGTAGGCAATGTTTTACCTTTTTGTGTTAATTGTTTTTATACGGTACGAAAAACGAGAATTACTTATTGTCAGATTATACTTATTGTTGAAAACAACGAGAAAACGTAATTCGAATACGGCACGCAAAAATGTTAGACTTCAGGGGTGCCGAGTGAATCCCGTATCGGCAGCGGCCAGACAGAGGGCGTTGACCTAGTTCCTCTTCCTCTCCTAGTTCCCGTCACTCACCCAGTTTACCTCGGCCTCTTCTTGACATAACCATCCATCCCAGCTGTTGCCGCCGCCGCCGCCGCCTCTGCTGCCGCTGCTGCTGCGGTCGCTGCGGTCCAGTTGCCGCCATCGTGGACGCTTATATTTTTGACAAGTCTATTGTAATATTTTCAGGTTTATTTTGTCTGGGATATTAGGCGGCCTGAGGGTGGTGTGTCGCGGGGAGGCGGTTTCAGAATCGCATGTTCAGATGATTTCACTAGCCAGTAGTTATAGTCACGTGGGGTGGCAGTTGGCACTGACGCCGTTTGCCCCTGTAGACGTGCCGTGGTGTTTGGACGCGTTGGTCGTCACAAGAAGTGATTGACAGTGAGTGGCCCGGCAGTTGTGACCTGTCAGCACGTGTCGCCGGGTCAGGAGCGGCGGGCGACGGCTGGCCCGGTCCCGGTCAACGCCCGCTCAGGGAGGCCTGCATGTCACCTCCGCCGGCCGGGAGAGGGTTAGCGTCCCGCTGTCCGCCGCCGCCAGGGCTAAGCAGCAGATTGTTGACTCGGTGGAAAACCGACGGAATACGAGGGAGGATATTGGGAGTGTATCATCCGTTCAGAGCTGACTCCCTGTCCCTGCCGCTGACCAGAACCTGTGTATCATCCGTCCAGAGCTGACTCCCTGTCCCTGCCGCTGACCAGAACCTGTGTATCATCCGTCCAGAGCTGACTCCCTGTCCCTGCCGCTGACCAGAACCCCTCCCTGTCCCTGCCGCTGACCAGAACCTGTGTATCATCCGTCCCGAGCCGACTCCCTGTCCCTGCCGCTGACCAGAGCTGACTCCCTGTCCCTGACACTGACCAGAGCCCCTCCCTGTCCCTGTCGCTGACCAGAACATGTGTATCATCCGTCCAGAGCTGACTCCCTGTCCCTGCCGCTGATCAAAACCTGTGTATCATTCGTCCAGAGCTGACTCCCAGTCCCTGCCGCTGACCAAAACCTGTGTATCATCCGTCCAGAGCTGACTCCCTGCCCTGTCGCTGACCAGAACCTGTGTATCATCCGTCCAGAGCTGACTGCCTGTCCCTGTCGCTGAGTTGCGTAACTTACGGCGGTTCCAGGTATGCAGCTTGGTTGTCACTACCAGCCCGCACCAGTAGATATCGCCTCCCATTTTGTGTACCTGAGTACGCCTCTGCCCAAATTATGTGCAATCACTAGTATTTTGCTTGTAGATTGCTACGCAAGTGAATTTGGTGCATTAATTGTACCGTAGAACTCACAATAAGGAAGCAAACCCCACGACTTCGTTCAAAACCGTTCAGACGTGACAATCTGCCTCCCCAAAACGAGATCCTGGCACCGCCTCTGGCGGACCGATTTTTTTCAAATTTTTGCACAAGACGTATTATTTAATTGTAGGAAAAGTCCTAAAGTTTCAAGACGCTATCTCTAACGGTTTGGGAGTGACAAGTGGAAAACCACTGGGGGGGGGGGGGGCAGTGAAGCTTAAACCTAGTCTTCAACGAAACCCACCCCCTTATGAGAATTTCCTCCGCATACATAGGTAGTAAATATTTATTGAAGCTCCTCTCGGCTTCATCCACCTTCGAATTTTGTTCATTAAAAACAAAAACAAACAAACTGACCGAATAATGGATGGTCCCCACCCATCGTGCATATGCCTATAATCTATATCTAATTTTGTTATCAATTAAACTCAAGTCGCTTCACTCGTATCAACTTCAAGACTTGGGCCTCAGGCACATTTGGGACCACGAGCCGCCACTGCTAATTTTGTGCCAGCGGAATGCTGGGCTCCAAAAATCCTTCCACGACAAATTTGATTGAAATATGATACGTGAGGGTGTAAGGCCTACTGCGCTGGGTGGGACAAGGGGTCTCGGTGGGGCTGGCGTCACCGTCGCGGCTTAGGTTGTAGGTTGTAGGTTGTAGGTTGTAGGTTGTAGGTTGTAGGTTGAAGGTTGTATGTAGGTTGTAGGTTGTAGGTTGTAGGTTGTAGGTTGTAGGTTGTAGGTTGTAGGTTGTAGGTTGTAGGTTGTAGGTTGTAGGTTGTAGGTTAGGTTGGGTTAGGTTAGGTTATATTAGATTGATTTTCGTGAGAAGCCAGCCGCGACGGTGACGCCAGCCCCACCGTTACCGGACAAGGTACCAGCTGAGAGTCGAAGCACATGCATGTCAGAAACAATAGAGTGACCAGAAAGCACATAGTAACCGCTGCTTAGCACCTACCTTTCTCTTCCTCTTCACCATGTTCCTGGGCTCCACGGTGATTCCACGAAAACCGCGAGTCACCGCCGCACCGACCCGCTCCCGTCAGCTTACTGACTACTCCGTTCCTTCTGGCGCGCGCTTTCTGACACTTTCCCACGCCAGCCAGTGGCGTATTTAGAAATCAGCCAAGGGGGGGGCACATGTTTTGGGAGCACAATTCATGTTTTGAGTCTTACCAGGGGCGTCGCCACCGGGGGTGGGGGGGGGGGGGGGCTGGAGGGCTGGGCACACCCAAGTTCGCTTGAAACCCTCTCCCGCACCCCCAGATTCGCAGGATTTTTACATTAGCCCTATGGCGCCGCCCCCTCCCCTTCCCCAGACCCCACGCTGGCTCCCCCATATCCCTGGCTGGCCCCTTAAGACATAATGCCAAAGACAAGCTGCGTTCGCACTTATATATCCAGACAAAACTCGCGAAACGGGCATCGAGCGGCGAACTTCGCTGCTCGATTCCCGTTTCACGGGTTTTGTCGCCTGCAGTTATATGTGCAACCTAATTGGATGCACAACTAACAAACTACGTCAGTCCACAGGCCGCATATAATTGTTTTACGTTCTCTTTATGGGAAGAAAACATGAAAAATGAATGGTATTGCATATATTGTTATCTAGCACACAGCCGCAGAACCGGACCGGAGGCCGGATAATAGGCCGGAGTCGCAGTCGATTTTTTCAGATCGGAGTCGGAGTGGGAGTCGGAGTCGGAGTCGGAGTCGGAGTCGATGCAATTTTACTGACTCCGCAGCCCTGGACATTCACACTAATAAGACATCATGATAAAACATTTTAAAATTAGTTCACCAGATAACCATCCATGTCGCCGCCGGTGGGTGATCCACAGGATCTTACGACAAAACCAAATTTCAAGATCCAAGATCCACAGGATCCAGCGACAAACTGTCCCGGGCAGGATCCAGGATCCATAGGATCTCTCGACAAAATTGAAAACATAGGATCCAAGATCCATCAAGATCCAAGATCTTGGATCCTGTGGATCCTGGATCTTGGATCTTTTTTGGATCTTGGCACATGTCTGGTAGGTACCATGAAAACTCACAAAATTGCCTGTACCCCCATATTTGTCTCAATTCCTCATCCAAGTTGAAGTTGTGGCATCAACTCAATCAACATACACCCTTGGGCCTTGACTGTGGTTTGATTTTAACCTGAATGTTACTGTGAAGTTGAGTTTCAGAACTATGTCATGCTTTAGGTCTATCTAGGAGTTTACAACCCACCTACTGGTAAAGTTAAAAAGTCCAGCCGTGTACATAGACCTCTACCTTTCACCATGGAATATGCCAGAATACAAAGTTGAAGTTGAAGTTGTGAATTGTGATAGTGGGCTGGTTTAGACTGGGTCTATTCAGTGCTCACATCCTAGTTGGTTGGAGTACTATTTGGATGTGGAGAAGGAGCTCAGTTAGCACCTTAGCGGCCCAGGGTTAAGGTTTGACCTTTCTGCATGCACTCACACTGGTAAAGTTATGTTATGGAGTTATGCATTGCAATGATGATTGATGAATGAAGATTGGTAAGATGACCTTAAGTTGATTATACCATTTATTGTATAAATTTTGCCTGGATTTTTTTTTCAGAAAAAAAGGAAACAAGATTTTTGTTATTTTGTATTTTTGTATATAACTATTGTATTTTTGTACATGTTCATAATTTCTATTGAGCCCGCCATTAGGCCGGTAACCCCAAGTTTTGCACGGCTTCAGCCCTGCCGGGCCCCAAGTTGACCCCGGCGCCGGCTCAGCGGGCTCCAGATTTGCATCTCTAGGCAGATACCTTCCCCGCGGCAGTGCGAGGGCTAAAATATGAGTCCCTGTCCTTTATTGCTGTACCTTATCTGTCATCAATTTGCCGTCTGTATAAAAAAAAATCGACAAAATCGGCCGGTAATTTTTTGAGAAAATGATGTTTAAGTGACGTCATGTTTCGCCATTTTGGGTCAAAATGGACAAATGTTTGATCGATCCTCAAATATCGTGTTTTGAAGCAAATTCCAAAGAAAACGTCAGAAGATCGGAAATTGCATTTTCTACAACATGGCTATCTCGGATTTTTCGACTTCTGCTTTTTGGACCCCAAAAATTAAAAAAAAAAATTGGGGGAAAATGTCTCCAAAAAACAAAATTTTGCAAAAATTTCAAAAACCGGAAAATATGTAGGAAAACTACCCCTAAGTAGTGACCATGCTAAATTTCAAATCAATATCTTTATTTTTGACCCCCAAATGGCTGTAATATATGTAAAATCTGATGACGTGATTTTTTCCAATAGCAATTTTTTGACATTTTATACGTCGTACACAAAAACAAAATACACCATTGGCATCCTGGGACCAAACTGAACAAGAAACATTTGTCTTGCAATGCATTTTTGTTATTTCAAAATTTGACCAGATTTGACCTGATATTGACCTGACCTTGAGGTCAAATGTCAAAATTACCGTAACCAGTGCATTTGTCGTCTGAAATAACCCATAAAACATGTGTCACGCGGTTTTCATATTACTTTTGCTTGTCGTGACCTGACCTTGACCTTGACCTGTACTTAGTATGAGTCTTATACTCAGGCAGTATCTTATCGTCTTCATTGGAAGTGTATTGGTTGAGTTTGGGCGCGCTGTTGTTGATAGTCTGGTCTCTGCAAGCAATTACCCGAAAACACGATATGTTTACCTTTGACCTGATATTGACCTTTGACCTTGACCTTTGGTATTTTTTTTAAGCACGCTTAGAATTGTCTCATCGAGGGCTTTCAATCGCCGCCTCGCGCGTCTCGCTACGGCCATTGGTTCGGGAGTTAGGTAGGGGGGCAGAATCTGCCCCCCCCCCCCCCAGCAGGGCGTGTTCGGCTAGGTACCCCAGCGGGGCGAGGGTTAACACAAATGTCTACGCACCTGAAACTTGAGAGGTGATACACACTTAACACACGTGTGTTACAAATATCATATTTTTCGTCACAATCGAGGAAATATGAGAAATTCGGTCACGTGATCCTAGAGCGCAAGAAAACGCGTTCTGATTGGTGAAAATAGCGAGGGCCGGGACCAGGTCCTCGGTTGTAATTTGCGGTCCTCGGTAGCCCGTTGTGTTATCATGTTTTGTCCTCGGTTCACACGGATAGCACACGCACACACACACACACACACACACACACACACACACACACACACACACACACACACACACACACACACACACACACACACACACACACACACACACACACACACACACACACACACACACACACACACACACACACACACACACACACACACACACACACACACACACACACACACACACACACACACACACACACACACACACACACACACACACACACACACACACACACACACACACACACACACACACACACACACACACACACACACACACACACACACACACACACACACACACACACACACACACACACACACACACACACACACACACACACACACACACACACACACACACACACACACACACACACACACACACACACACACACACACACACACACACACACACACACACACACACACACACACACACACACACACACACACACACACACACACACACACACACACACACACACACACACACACACACACACACACACACACACACACACACACACACACACACACACACACACACACACACACACACACACACACACACACACACACACACACACACACACACACACACACACACACACACACACACACACACACACACACACACACACACACACACACACACACACACACACACACACACACACACACACACACACACACACACACACACACACACACACACACACACACACACACACACACACACACACACACACACACACACACACACACACACACACACACACACACACACACACACACACACACACACACACACACACACACACACACACACACACACACACACACACACACACACACACACACACACACACACACACACACACACACACACACACACACACACACACACACACACACACACACACACACACACACACACACACACACACACACACACACACACACACACACACACACACACACACACACACACACACACACACACACACACACACACACACACACACACACACACACACACACACACACACACACACACACACACACACACACACACACACACACACACACACACACACACACACACACACACACACACACACACACACACACACACACACACACACACACACACACACACACACACACACACACACACACACACACACACACACACACACACACACACACACACACACACACACACACACACACACACACACACACACACACACACACACACACACACACACACACACACACACACACACACACACACACACACACACACACACACACACACACACACACACACACACACACACACACACACACACACACACACACACACACACACACACACACACACACACACACACACACACACACACACACACACACACACACACACACACACACACACACACACACACACACACACACACACACACACACACACACACACACACACACACACACACACACACACACACACACACACACACACACA
Source organism: Chirona hameri (assembly GCA_036785665.1). NCBI lineage: Eukaryota > Metazoa > Arthropoda > Thecostraca > Balanomorpha > Balanidae > Chirona > Chirona hameri. The sequence goes on along the minus strand of JAXIVJ010012039.1, from coordinate 17,191 downwards.
CACACACACACACACACACACACACACACACACACACACACACACACACACACACACACACACACACACACACACACACACACACACACACACACACACACACACACACACACACACACACACACACACACACACACACACACACACACACACACACACACACACACACACACACACACACACACACACACACACACACACACACACACACACACACACACACACACACACACACACACACACACACACACACACACACACACACACACACACACACACACACACACACACACACACACACACACACACACACACACACACACACACACACACACACACACACACACACACACACACACACACACACACACACACACACACACACACACACACACACACACACACACACACACACACACACACACACACACACACACACACACACACACACACACACACACACACACACACACACACACACACACACACACACACACACACACACACACACACACACACACACACACACACACACACACACACACACACACACACACACACACACACACACACACACACACACACACACACACACACACACACACACACACACACACACACACACACACACACACACACACACACACACACACACACACACACACACACACACACACACACACACACACACACACACACACACACACACACACACACACACACACACACACACACACACACACACACACACACACACACACACACACACACACACACACACACACACACACACACACACACACACACACACACACACACACACACACACACACACACACACACACACACACACACACACACACACACACACACACACACACACACACACACACACACACACACACACACACACACACACACACACACACACACACACACACACACACACACACACACACACACACACACACACACACACACACACACACACACACACACACACACACACACACACACACACACACACACACACACACACACACACACACACACACACACACACACACACACACACACACACACACACACACACACACACACACACACACACACACACACACACACACACACACACACACACACACACACACACACACACACACACACACACACACACACACACACACACACACACACACACACACACACACACACACACACACACACACACACACACACACACACACACACACACACACACACACACACACACACACACACACACACACACACACACACACACACACACACACACACACACACACACACACACACACACACACACACACACACACACACACACACACACACACACACACACACACACACACACACACACACACACACACACACACACACACACACACACACACACACACACACACACACACACACACACACACACACACACACACACACACACACACACACACACACACACACACACACACACACACACACACACACACACACACACACACACACACACACACACACACACACACACACACACACACACACACACACACACACACACACACACACACACACACACACACACACACACACACACACACACACACACACACACACACACACACACACACACACACACACACACACACACACACACACACACACACACACACACACACACACACACACACACACACACACACACACACACACACACACACACACACACACACACACACACACACACACACACACACACACACACACACACACACACACACACACACACACACACACACACACACACACACACACACACACACACACACACACACACACACACACACACACACACACACACACACACACACACACACACACACACACACACACACACACACACACACACACACACACACACACACACACACACACACACACACACACACACACACACACACACACACACACACACACACACACACACACACACACACACACACACACACACACACACACACACACACACACACACACACACACACACACACACACACACACACACACACACACACACACACACACACACACACACACACACACACACACACACACACACACACACACACACACACACACACACACACACACACACACACACACACACACACACACACACACACACACACACACACACACACACACACACACACACACACACACACACACACACACACACACACACACACACACACACACACACACACACACACACACACACACACACACACACACACACACACACACACACACACACACACACACACACACACACACACACACACACACACACACACACACACACACACACACACACACACACACACACACACACACACACACACACACACACACACACACACACACACACACACACACACACACACACACACACACACAGACAGACAGACAGACAGACAGACAGACAGACAGACAGACAGACAGACAGACAGACAGACAGACAGACAGACAGACAGACAGACAGACAGACAGACAGACAGACAGACAGACAGACAGACAGACAGACAGACAGACAGACAGACAGACAGACAGACAGACAGACAGACAGACAGACAGACAGACAGACAGACAGACAGACAGACAGACAGACAGACAGACAGACAGACAGACAGACAGACAGACAGACAGACAGACAGACAGACAGACAGACAGACAGACAGACAGACAGACAGACAGACAGACAGACAGACAGACAGACAGACAGACAGACAGACAGACAGACAGACAGACAGACAGACAGACAGACAGACAGACAGACAGACAGACAGACAGACAGACAGACAGACAGACAGACAGACAGACAGACAGACAGACAGACAGACAGACAGACAGACAGACAGACAGACAGACAGACAGACAGACAGACAGACAGACAGACAGACAGACAGACAGACAGACAGACAGACAGACAGACAGACAGACAGACAGACAGACAGACAGACAGACAGACAGACAGACAGACAGACAGACAGACAGACAGACAGACAGACAGACAGACAGACAGACAGACAGACAGACAGACAGACAGACAGACAGACAGACAGACAGACAGACAGACAGACAGACAGACAGACAGACAGACAGACAGACAGACAGACAGACAGACAGACAGACAGACAGACAGACAGACAGACAGACAGACAGACAGACAGACAGACAGACAGACAGACAGACAGACAGACAGACAGACAGACAGACAGACAGACAGACAGACAGACAGACAGACAGACAGACAGACAGACAGACAGACAGACAGACAGACAGACAGACAGACAGACAGACAGACAGACAGACAGACAGACAGACAGACAGACAGACAGACAGACAGACAGACAGACAGACAGACAGACAGACAGACAGACAGACAGACAGACAGACAGACAGACAGACAGACAGACAGACAGACAGACAGACAGACAGACAGACAGACAGACAGACAGACAGACAGACAGACAGACAGACAGACAGACAGACAGACAGACAGACAGACAGACAGACAGACAGACAGACAGACAGACAGACAGACAGACAGACAGACAGACAGACAGACAGACAGACAGACAGACAGACAGACAGACAGACAGACAGACAGACAGACAGACAGACAGACAGACAGACAGACAGACAGACAGACAGACAGACAGACAGACAGACAGACAGACAGACAGACAGACAGACAGACAGACAGACAGACAGACAGACAGACAGACAGACAGACAGACAGACAGACAGACAGACAGACAGACAGACAGACAGACAGACAGACAGACAGACAGACAGACAGACAGACAGACAGACAGACAGACAGACAGACAGACAGACAGACAGACAGACAGACAGACAGACAGACAGACAGACAGACAGACAGACAGACAGACAGACAGACAGACAGACAGACAGACAGACAGACAGACAGACAGACAGACAGACAGACAGACAGACAGACAGACAGACAGACAGACAGACAGACAGACAGACAGACAGACAGACAGACAGACAGACAGACAGACAGACAGACAGACAGACAGACAGACAGACAGACAGACAGACAGACAGACAGACAGACAGACAGACAGACAGACAGACAGACAGACAGACAGACAGACAGACAGACAGACAGACAGACAGACAGACAGACAGACAGACAGACAGACAGACAGACAGACAGACAGACAGACAGACAGACAGACAGACAGACAGACAGACAGACAGACAGACAGACAGACAGACAGACAGACAGACAGACAGACAGACAGACAGACAGACAGACAGACAGACAGACAGACAGACAGACAGACAGACAGACAGACAGACAGACAGACAGACAGACAGACAGACAGACAGACAGACAGACAGACAGACAGACAGACAGACAGACAGACAGACAGACAGACAGACAGACAGACAGACAGACAGACAGACAGACAGACAGACAGACAGACAGACAGACAGACAGACAGACAGACAGACAGACAGACAGACAGACAGACAGACAGACAGACAGACAGACAGACAGACAGACAGACAGACAGACAGACAGACAGACAGACAGACAGACAGACAGACAGACAGACAGACAGACAGACAGACAGACAGACAGACAGACAGACAGACAGACAGACAGACAGACAGACAGACAGACAGACAGACAGACAGACAGACAGACAGACAGACAGACAGACAGACAGACAGACAGACAGACAGACAGACAGACAGACAGACAGACAGACAGACAGACAGACAGACAGACAGACAGACAGACAGACAGACAGACAGACAGACAGACAGACAGACAGACAGACAGACAGACAGACAGACAGACAGACAGACAGACAGACAGACAGACAGACAGACAGACAGACAGACAGACAGACAGACAGACAGACAGACAGACAGACAGACAGACAGACAGACAGACAGACAGACAGACAGACAGACAGACAGACAGACAGACAGACAGACAGACAGACAGACAGACAGACAGACAGACAGACAGACAGACAGACAGACAGACAGACAGACAGACAGACAGACAGACAGACAGACAGACAGACAGACAGACAGACAGACAGACAGACAGACAGACAGACAGACAGACAGACAGACAGACAGACAGACAGACAGACAGACAGACAGACAGACAGACAGACAGACAGACAGACAGACAGACAGACAGACAGACAGACAGACAGACAGACAGACAGACAGACAGACAGACAGACAGACAGACAGACAGACAGACAGACAGACAGACAGACAGACAGACAGACAGACAGACAGACAGACAGACAGACAGACAGACAGACAGACAGACAGACAGACAGACAGACAGACAGACAGACAGACAGACAGACAGACAGACAGACAGACAGACAGACAGACAGACAGACAGACAGACAGACAGACAGACAGACAGACAGACAGACAGACAGACAGACAGACAGACAGACAGACAGACAGACAGACAGACAGACAGACAGACAGACAGACAGACAGACAGACAGACAGACAGACAGACAGACAGACAGACAGACAGACAGACAGACAGACAGACAGACAGACAGACAGACAGACAGACAGACAGACAGACAGACAGACAGACAGACAGACAGACAGACAGACAGACAGACAGACAGACAGACAGACAGACAGACAGACAGACAGACAGACAGACAGACAGACAGACAGACAGACAGACAGACAGACAGACAGACAGACAGACAGACAGACAGACAGACAGACAGACAGACAGACAGACAGACAGACAGACAGACAGACAGACAGACAGACAGACAGACAGACAGACAGACAGACAGACAGACAGACAGACAGACAGACAGACAGACAGACAGACAGACAGACAGACAGACAGACAGACAGACAGACAGACAGACAGACAGACAGACAGACAGACAGACAGACAGACAGACAGACAGACAGACAGACAGACAGACAGACAGACAGACAGACAGACAGACAGACAGACAGACAGACAGACAGACAGACAGACAGACAGACAGACAGACAGACAGACAGACAGACAGACAGACAGACAGACAGACAGACAGACAGACAGACAGACAGACAGACAGACAGACAGACAGACAGACAGACAGACAGACAGACAGACAGACAGACAGACAGACAGACAGACAGACAGACAGACAGACAGACAGACAGACAGACAGACAGACAGACAGACAGACAGACAGACAGACAGACAGACAGACAGACAGACAGACAGACAGACAGACAGACAGACAGACAGACAGACAGACAGACAGACAGACAGACAGACAGACAGACAGACAGACAGACAGACAGACAGACAGACAGACAGACAGACAGACAGACAGACAGACAGACAGACAGACAGACAGACAGACAGACAGACAGACAGACAGACAGACAGACAGACAGACAGACAGACAGACAGACAGACAGACAGACAGACAGACAGACAGACAGACAGACAGACAGACAGACAGACAGACAGACAGACAGACAGACAGACAGACAGACAGACAGACAGACAGACAGACAGACAGACAGACAGACAGACAGACAGACAGACAGACAGACAGACAGACAGACAGACAGACAGACAGACAGACAGACAGACAGACAGACAGACAGACAGACAGACAGACAGACAGACAGACAGACAGACAGACAGACAGACAGACAGACAGACAGACAGACAGACAGACAGACAGACAGACAGACAGACAGACAGACAGACAGACAGACAGACAGACAGACAGACAGACAGACAGACAGACAGACAGACAGACAGACAGACAGACAGACAGACAGACAGACAGACAGACAGACAGACAGACAGACAGACAGACAGACAGACAGACAGACAGACAGACAGACAGACAGACAGACAGACAGACAGACAGACAGACAGACAGACAGACAGACAGACAGACAGACAGACAGACAGACAGACAGACAGACAGACAGACAGACAGACAGACAGACAGACAGACAGACAGACAGACAGACAGACAGACAGACAGACAGACAGACAGACAGACAGACAGACAGACAGACAGACAGACAGAC
>JAXIVJ010012039.1:0-5000 GCA_036785665.1 Chirona hameri | reverse complement strand
CACACGCACACACGCACACACGCACACACGCACACACGCACACACGCACACACGCACACACGCACACACGCACACACGCACACACGCACACACGCACACACGCACACACGCACACACGCACACACGCACACACGCACACACGCACACACGCACACACGCACACACGCACACACGCACACACGCACACACGCACACACGCACACACGCACACACGCACACACGCACACACGCACACACGCACACACGCACACACGCACACACGCACACACACGCACACACGCACACACGCACACACGCACACACGCACACACGCACACACGCACACACGCACACACGCACACACGCACACACGCACACACGCACACACGCACACACGCACACACGCACACACGCACACACGCACACACGCACACACGCACACGCACACACGCACACACGCACACACGCACACACGCACACACGCACACACGCACACACGCACACACGCACACACGCACACACGCACACACGCACACACGCACACACGCACACACGCACACACGCACACACGCACACACGCACACACGCACACACGCACACACGCACACACGCACACACGCACACACGCACACACGCACACACGCACACACGCACACACGCACACACGCACACACGCACACACGCACACACGCACACACGCACACACGCACACACGCACACACGCACACACGCACACACGCACACACGCACACACGCACACACGCACACACGCACACACGCACACACGCACACACGCACACACGCACACACGCACACACGCACACACGCACACACGCACACACGCACGCACACACGCACACACGCACACACGCACACACGCACACACGCACACACGCACACACGCACACACGCACACACGCACACACGCACACACGCACACACGCACACACGCACACACGCACACACGCACACACGCACACACGCACACACGCACACACGCACACACGCACACACGCACACACGCACACACGCACACACGCACACACGCACACACGCACACACGCACACACGCACACACGCACACACGCACACACGCACACACGCACACACGCACACACGCACACACGCACACACGCACACACGCACACACGCACACACGCACACACGCACACACGCACACACGCACACACGCACACACGCACACACGCACACACGCACACACGCACACACGCACACACGCACACACGCACACACGCACACACGCACACACGCACACACGCACACACGCACACACGCACACACGCACACACGCACACACGCACACACGCACACACGCACACACGCACACACGCACACACGCACACACGCACACACGCACACACGCACACACGCACACACGCACACACGCACACACGCACACACGCACACACGCACACACGCACACACGCACACACGCACACACGCACACACGCACACACGCACACACGCACACACGCACACACGCACACACGCACACACGCACACACGCACACACGCACACACGCACACACGCACACACGCACACACGCACACACGCACACACGCACACACGCACACACGCACACACGCACACACGCACACACGCACACACGCACACACGCACACACGCACACACGCACACACGCACACACGCACACACGCACGCACACACGCACACACGCACACACGCACACACGCACACACGCACACACGCACACACGCACACACGCACACACGCACACACGCACACACGCACACACGCACACACGCACACACGCACACACGCACACACGCACACACGCACACACGCACACACGCACACACGCACACACGCACACACGCACACACGCACACACGCACACACGCACACACGCACACACGCACACACGCACACACGCACACACGCACACACGCACACACGCACACACGCACACACGCACACACGCACACACGCACACACGCACACACGCACACACGCACACACGCACACACGCACACACGCACACACGCACACACGCACACACGCACACACGCACACACGCACACACGCACACACGCACACACGCACACACGCACACACGCACACACGCACACACGCACAGCACACACGCACACACGCACACACGCACACACGCACACACGCACACACGCAACACGCACACACGCACACACGCACACACGCACACACGCACACACGCACACACGCACACACGCACACACGCACACACGCACACGCACACACGCACACACGCACACACGCACACACGCACACACGCACACACGCACACACGCACACACGCACACACGCACACACGCACACACGCACACACGCACACACGCACACACGCACACGCACACACGCACACACGCACACACGCACACACGCACACACGCACACACGCACACACGCACACACGCACACACGCACACACGCACACACGCACACACGCACACACGCACACACGCACACACGCACACACGCACACACGCACACACGCACACACGCACACACGCACACGCACACACGCACACACGCACACACGCACACACGCACACACGCACACACGCACACACGCACACACGCACACACGCACACACGCACACACGCACACACGCACACACGCACACACGCACACACGCACACACGCACACACGCACACACGCACACACGCACACACGCACACACGCACACACGCACACACGCACACACGCACACACGCACACACGCACGCACACACGCACACACGCACACACGCACACACGCACACACGCACACACGCACACACGCACACACGCACACACGCACACACGCACACACGCACACACGCACACACGCACACACGCACACACGCACACACGCACACACGCACACACGCACACACGCACACACGCACACACGCACACACGCACACACGCACACACGCACACACGCACACACGCACAGCACACACGCACACACGCACACACGCACACACGCACACACGCACACACGCACACACGCACACACGCACACACGCACACACGCACACACGCACACACGCACACACGCACAGCACGCACGCACGCACGCACGCACGCACGCACGCACACACGCACGCACGCACGCACGCACGCACGCACGCACGCACGCACGCACGCACGCACGCACGCACGCACGCACGCACGCACGCACGCACGCACGCACGCACGCACGCACGCACGCACGCACGCACGCACGCACGCACGCACGCACGCACGCACGCACACGCACGCACGCACGCACGCACGCACGCACAGCACGCACGCACGCACGCACGCACGCACGCACGCACGCACGCACGCACGCACGCACGCACGCACGCACGCACGCACGCACGCACGCACGCACGCACGCACGCACGCACGCACGCACGCACGCACGCACGCACGCACGCACGCACGCACGCACGCACGCACGCACAGCACGCACGCACGCACGCACGCACGCACGCACGCACGCACGCACGCACGCACGCACGCACGCACGCACGCACGCACGCACGCACGCACGCACGCACGCACACGCACGCACGCACGCACGCACGCACGCACGCACGCACGCACGCACGCACGCACGCACGCACGCACGCACGCACGCACGCACGCACGCACGCACGCACGCACGCACGCACGCACGCACGCACGCACGCACGCACGCACGCACGCACGCACGCACGCACGCACGCACGCACGCACGCACGCACGCACGCACGCACGCACGCACGCACGCACGCACGCACGCACGCACGCACGCACGCACGCACGCACGCACGCACGCACGCACGCACGCAGCACGCACGCACGCACGCACGCACGCACGCACGCACGCACGCACGCACGCACGCACGCACGCACGCACGCACGCACGCACGCACGCACGCACGCACGCACGCACGCACGCACGCACGCACGCACGCACGCACGCACGCACGCACGCACGCACGCACGCACGCACGCACGCACGCACGCACGCACGCACGCACGCACGCACGCACGCACGCACGCACGCACGCACGCACGCACGCACGCACGCACGCACGCACGCACGCACGCACGCACGCACGCACGCACGCACGCACGCACGCACGCACGCACGCACGCACGCACGCACGCACGCACGCACGCACGCACGCACGCACGCACGCACGCACGCACGCACGCACGCACGCACGCACGCACGCACGCACGCACGCACGCACGCACGCACGCACGCACGCACGCACGCACGCACGCACGCACACGCACGCACGCACGCACGCACGCACGCACGCACGCACGCACGCACGCACGCACGCACGCACGCACGCACGCACGCACGCACGCACGCACGCACGCACGCACGCACGCACGCACGCACGCACGCACGCACGCACGCACGCACGCACGCACGCACGCACGCACGCACGCACGCACGCACGCACGCACGCACGCACGCACGCACGCACGCACGCACGCACGCACGCACGCACCACGCACGCACGCACGCACGCACGCACGCACGCACGCACGCACGCACGCACGCACGCACGCACGCACGCACGCACGCACGCACGCACGCACGCACGCACGCACGCACGCACGCACGCACGCACGCACGCACGCACGCACGCACGCACGCACGCACGCACGCACGCACGCACGCACGCACGCACGCACGCACGCACGCACGCACGCACGCACGCACGCACGCACGCACGCACGCACGCACGCACGCACGCACGCACGCACGCACGCACGCACGCACGCACGCACGCACGCACGCACGCACGCACGCACGCACGCACGCACGCACGCACGCACGCACGCACGCACGCACGCACGCACGCACGCACGCACGCACGCACGCACGCACGCACGCACGCACGCACGCCACGCACGCACGCACGCACGCACGCACGCACGCACGCACGCACGCACGCACGCACGCACGCACGCACGCACGCACGCACGCACGCACGCACGCACGCACGCACGCACGCACGCAC
>JAXIVJ010012038.1:0-41592 GCA_036785665.1 Chirona hameri | reverse complement strand
TGTTCGTAATATGCATTAATAGCACTACAGTGATCAAGTCTGGAGCAAGCGCACAGACTTGATCACAGTGCATCAATTGCAATGCATCAATTCGTACGGTACATCAATTTGGCCCAAACTATCTTCTACAGCAGAGGCGTAAACCTGGAGGTCGTCTGGTCCCAATGAAGCCCACTCGACGACCCACCTCTCATCCATTCCTGCACCAGAAATATCAGAATTGAGATCACAACCCTGAATTTCAATTTTGATGAATACGGAAAATGATCAGAACTAAAAATAGCGTGATCAATGCCAATACCACCGATAACTTCAAGGAAGCCTTTAGTACAGACGATATGGTCGAGCCATGACTCCGTGCCATGTCCGTCATTAACATGTGCGGTGGAATTACCAGGGAGATGCATGACATTTGCAATGGATAACTGGGAATCATTACAAAATGACTCAAGCTCTTTACCAAACTCAGTCGCTTTCACTATGTCCGCAAAGTCACCCAGCACACGCACATACGGCGAGTCAAAGTCGTCAATTATGGTTTTTTAGTTTGGCCAAGTAATATACATATCTGTCAAAATTCAGGTGTGTACTATAGGGCAAGTATACTCCAATAAAAATAATTTTAGTGCCACCTAGGTTGCATTCTAAGTCTACAATGCGATCATCGTCATAAGTCATGGGCTTAACGCGAGAAGCATGAGCATTACGCCACAGCACGGCAACTCCACCGAACGGACTTTCCCTCATCAGAACGGCAGACGGATCAATCGACGAAAGGCCGAAATAAATAAAATCATTGTGAATATTATTTAGTGAACAACATCAGAAGGGAAAAAGCAGCCAGCATTTAGACACTAGCAAACTAAGTCATAGCGACAATCATGTGTGTGGTTCGTGAAGAGGAAGATAGACACTAGAAAACGATCGAATATGTTAAACTAGTCCATTTGTTGGAAGAGAACGCTCTTACAGGTATGAACATCGCAGACCACGACCTGTCTGGAAAGTAAAACTGTGTGTTATTGCTACGCTCCATGACGTTGCAACTTGTAGGTCTTGATGCAATGTGAGAAATTAAGACATTTATATGTTCCGTAATTAATGATACAAAAGTGATGGCTTACCTTAGAATGCACCTTATCTCTTCAATGATATATAAGCCCTTCAGTGCTGCAGTACTCCTGCCAAATAGCTCAACACGCAACTCTGCTATGAACCTTTGAACAACTAGCCAACAGAAACTAGCTCTGTATCCTACCGCTGGATATCCCTGACATGCCCTAACTGACCCGACCGTCTGGTAAAGCGCTGCTAAATACTCTGTCCGCAGAGCCACCGATCTTATCATGGCAGACATGTCAAAGTCGAGAGGGCCACCCGGTTATCGAGAGAGGTGGTCTGAGAGTTCCATCAGACTTGTAACGTCTCTCGTGTCTGATAACGCCGACTCCCGCCGGCGAGGAGCAGTCTAAGGTGTGTCATATCAACAACTTTTTCTCAGTTCAAATTCTTCCGCTGATTTTCCTTGTTCCTGTGTCCATGGAAGCCCATTGGTGTGATTCTTTCCCCCCTGTATTGAAAATTCGAGCGGCGAAGGCGGAAACAATTTTCATGTTTCCGGTGGCGCCCGGCGTTGCAGTCTCCATGTTGGATGTAATGCATATGGTCACACTAACACCAGCCGCGCGAGCGATCGGCGGCCCGTGGCGACAGACACCGTTTGGCGGTTAAAATTATATCGTCATTTCTGGTTTAAGGGGCATTTCGATGCAATCGTTGGTGGACTTCATGTTTTGAGACGGTTTTACGGACTTCATATGTTCAGTGGCCTCTTCCAAGAGGTTTTCCGCTGACAGCTGTCGCAAGATCAGCTCGGTCGGGGAGAGGGGAATGAGAGCGCGGGAGGACAAAGGCGACGACGCGAGAGGGATATAGGGGCGTCACCTCCGTCGACTCCACCAGGCGTCCGCTGTCTCGGGCACGCATTGTCGCCTGAGGCACGCGCGCAGGCGACGTGCGCGTGCCAGTTTGGTTTCGACTGCAGCGTGAGTGGACGTGAGGTTGCGCTTCATTGTGAATCAGACCATCCGTGCACCAGTGATGCCTTTTGCGTAGAAAGGCCAAAAAAAAAATCCATCGGATCTCCTAGCGTCTTACCGGTAAATCACCTGCCTACGAACAGAGACGTTGTGAATTGCGTAAGGCTGCTGGCAGGAGAAACAAAAAGTGAGCGGGCAACTACTGCATGTTTGCGTAAAACAGCAGAAGCGGTGAGTTGCAATATGGTCGAGTGAAGGTATGCCCATACTCCAGGCACATAACGTGGTTCGGAAGATCTACGAAATATTTCACCGATTGAATAAGACGCCCAAAAGAAACCAGGACGCAAAAACGAAACCAATTATTTCAGAAGAGAAGCTTTTCAACAAGCTATTTGACATCGCCAGCTGCCGCTGCAAGGATCTGCGAAGCTGCAACTGCCCACTGTCGAGCCGCGTGCCGCCAGCGGAAATCACATTCCTTCGACCAGAGAGGAGCCCGCAAGATGAAACTGGGTGGCGGAGACTACGAGGAGACGAGCAGGCGACGCAAGACTGCAAATCTCAGGCAGAAACGGGAGCGGAACGAGGGACGCGATGATGCAGATCAAGCTGGCCCCCTCCCACGTTCGTGCGTCTCTCACCATCGACATCGACGAGGCTGACCAGGGAGACTCATCAGCGACGACCGACACCAACGACAGCAGCAATACGGCTGCAGCAAGTGAATCCGGGATGTCAGACTTCATCCAGGAGCCAAACAACAATGATCTGACAAACACTGCACTGGCAGCCGACAGGTATGGCTTGTCTAACCGTGCTGTAGCGGCTGTCATCAACGGCTTCCAAATGGATATCGGTCGCGTGTCCAACGGCAAAACAAAGCTGTTGGTCGACCCGAAAACAGTTTGGAGGAGCGATGCCGGGTAAGACAAAACGAAGTGGCGACGCGGGACCAACAGCATAGAAGTGCTGAGCTCAAGGCCCTGTACTTTGACGGACGACATGATCAAACAAGCACCGGCCGAGGCGGCGACAAGGCAGCTGAGGAACACGTTGCTGTAGTGGCGGAACCAGGAAATGAATATGTCACCCCCTTCACGCCAGTCTCTGGTAAAGCCATTGACCAAGGTCAATGAACTGATAAACGTCGCCGCCGGCTACGGAGACTCCGTCCGCGTCCTGGGCTGCGATGGCGCGGCTGTCAACACGGGCAGATCTGGCGGAATTTGCCGGCTCTTCGAACTCATTCAATACAAAAACGTTCCATTGGTTTGTCTGCCAGTTACACTGGAATGAGCTCATGCTGAGGTAGGTGTTTCCGGAGTTGGACGGCAAAAACAGCGGACCCGGGTCATTCACGGGACCGTTAGGCAAGGCGGCCAGCGGCTCTGTCCACCGGCTCTCTCCCGTGAAGTTCCGCCCGGTGAGCGGCCCAGAGCTGGCGCTGCCGGACAGCGTCATCGCCGACCTCAACAGCGACCAACCCCTGCTGTATCAGCTCAGCAGGGCATTGCAGACGGGCAATATCGCTCCAAAGGAGGCGTGCAAGAAGATCGGTCCTCTGAACCATGCAAGGTAGGTTATATCAATTTTATTTCTACTTTCCACTCCAACTATGTGGACTTCAAAGCCCTTCATGCCCCGCGCATGGCTATCTAGAAACCCAAAGGAGCCTTAAAAATGTAGCCATTAAAGCCGCAAGAGCCCGTAAGCGTAAAAATACCAGTCCTGCCTTCCTTTTGTATCGATTATTCATATGCACTGTTTTGGGCTTGGCATGTTCGTTTGTATTTGATCAAGCGGTTACAAAATGTAATGCAATCTTCCAATGATATTTGAAATAAGTAAAACCTTCAAAGACCATCAAGTACAAACTATTGGTTCTAGCTCCGAAAGTCCGAAAAAGCCTGCTGTTTATAAAACTGCAGATTCTGGACAATTCAAATATAACTCTCTTACAGAATTTGCGCTCTTTCTCCAGGTGGTTGACACTGGCTGCACGGCTCCTCCGCCTGTATATCGGCACCGAGTCGCCTTCAACGAACCTGTGCCTGATAGTGCAGTACCTGGTGCGCCACTACATTCCTGTGTGGTTTCGCTTCAGAAGCCACAGCAAGTGCACTGAGGGTCCCAGCAACTTGCTGTTCAGTCTGCAGCTGCTCCGAGACCTGCCGCAGCCGCAGCCGCTGCCGAGCATAATACGGCCCGTCATCCAGCGCAACGCTTACTGGTCACACCCGGAGGCGCTACTGCTCGCCATGGTGGCAGATCCGGTCGAGCAAGTCCGTGCGCGTGCCGTTCAGAGTATACGGCAATGCCGGCGGCAGTCGCAGGAGCAAGTGCGACCCTACGTCTTTCCAGCAGTAAACATGGCGGCAGAAGACATCACACTGGCAGGCAGAGCTCGTCACGGAGCCTCCACTGACAGCTGACCTCTCTGATGCCGCGCTGCTGGATATCGTGCAGACACCGCTGCAAGTAGATCACTATCCGGTGTACACTGTTGCCGTAGAACGCGCAGTGAAGGTGGTGACTGAAGCGGCTGTGGCAGTGATGGGTGAGGAACAGCGCCACGGCTTCATCTGCAGCCGCCTTCGTCACCGCCAGCAGCTTGCCACCGTCGTTAGCAAACGGTCGTGGTCACTGGATGCATGAAGTAAGACCTTTGTGAATGATGGCTAGCGATGCTGTAGCGTTTGACTTATGAAGCAATGTGTGCGACCGTTGTCCAAATGAAAAGTCCTGCCCTGCTCGCTGCAGTTAGATCCGTCTGAACGGTGTCTGTCGCCGTTAGCAAACAATGGCGCGCGCGGCTGGTGTTAGTGTGACCATATGCATTACACCCAAAATGGAGACTGCAACGCTGGGCGCCACAGAAAACATGAAATTGTTTCAGCCTTCGCCGCTCGAATTTGTAATACAGAGGGAAAATAATCACACCAATGGGCTTCCACGGACACAGGGACAAGGAAACTCAGCGGAAGAATTTGATCTGTTACTAGTGACATACCCTACTGGGCAGTGAGTCAGTGAGTCAGTGAGTCGAGGCTGGGCAGTGAGTCAGTGAGTCAGTGACTCGAGACTGGGCAGTGAGTCAATGAGTCGAGGCTGGTCAGTGAGTCAGTGAGTCGAGGCTGGGAAGTGAGTCAGTGAGTCAGTGAGTCGAGACTGGGCAGATAGTCAGTGAGTCAGTGAGTCGAGGCTGGGCAGTAAGTCAGTGAGTCAGTGAGTCGAGGCTGGGCAGTGAGTCAGTGAGTCAGTGAGTCGAGGCTGGGCAGTGAGTCAGTGAGTCATTGAGTCGAGGCTGGGCAGTGAGTCGAGGCTGGGCAGTGAGTCAGTGAGTCATTGAGTCGAGGCTGGGCAGTGGGTCAGTGAGTCATTGAGTCGAGGCTGGGCAGTGAGTGGGCACACAGACGGCTCGGTCCGCGGCCATCGGTGAAATGACAGCACGCGGCTCAAATGCGGTGTCGCCGCCAGCAAACGGTCATAGATTATACGCTGATTAGCCGTGCTCATTGCAATATGTTAAATGCAACTTGAAAGAGGGACAATACTTTCTTTGTTGACAGAATAGCTAGAGCATAAAACGTAAGTTTATAATGAATGCTGCACCTATACATGGACAAACTGTAATAAAAAACAGCGCGTATTTCAATCATACGACTGAAATATGTAAATTATGCCTCAGGTGGTCCCCGACTAGCATGACGACAAGCACAATACATCAAATTAGAGGCACTACTCATGAGTCACGACAATCATGGCTGTCGCTCTTTTCCAAACATTTATTTATTGATTTACCTTACGGCGTGGATTCATCTTCGGGACACGAAAACAAACAACGAGGTTATTCTCAAGTCAAGAAAAGGATGAGTACTCAATGGTATCTCACACGAACACAGTAGCAGTCCATTGGCGGCGCCACCATAGGGGCAGGGGTGGCAGATTGTCACCCCTGCAGTGACACTGGGGTGGCATTGCCACCCCTAGAATTTAGGCCACCGTCAACATTTTACCGCAGCTGTTTTGTCAAAATTGGGGATTCCGACCGAGCTGTGAACATATATATATGGAACAGTTCCCTCGTCGACCAATGCAAATTTTAGTCACGTTTGTCTATATTGCTATTCAAACTATTATATTTAGTCATGACCATAATATTCGCCAGTTTGACCGCAACTTTCGCTCTGTATCGGGTAATCTAAGGCCGTGTTATGACCGTGCCGGAATCCCCGATTGCCTGGGGAATCCGGAGATTCCGGCACGGCCAGCCTATCATAGGCGAGCTTTCCCGGGGATTTCCTGGAATCCTCGCGGGAATGTGCGGCCAGAACACACTGTAAATTGACTTATCTAACCGAGAGTACGCCAATGCAACAGCTGTGCCGGCGTCACTGGGCGGGGCAGGACAGGGTCCCGGCAACGGGCAGAGCAGGGCCAAGCAGGGCGGAGCAGGGTAGGGCGGGACAGGACAGTATGGACAGGACAGGGCGGGACAGAGGCGGGACAGAGGCGGGCAGAGGCGGGGCAGAGGCGGGGCAGAGGCGGGTCAGAGGCGGGGCAGAGGCGGGGGAGAGGCGGGGCAGAGGCAAGACAGGGCAGGACAGGACAGGACATGGCTGGATATGGCGGGACATGGCAGGACAGGGCAGGGCAAGACAGGGCAGAGCAAGGCAAGACAGGGCAAAGCAAGACTGAGGTGGGGCAGGGCAAGACAGATGGTGGATCAGGTCAGGGCAGGGCAGAGGCAGGGCACGACAGGGCAGAGGCGAGAAGGGCAGGGGCAGACGCGTAATATTTTAATTCACCCGCGCCGTGCCGGTGCTCGGCGCCACCTTCGCCGTGCCGGGGGGGGGGGGGGGGGGCGTTTCGACGCCCCCACTAACTCGGCTTCTATGGGACGTAGACAAAACCAAAGACACTGTTCGAAAGCTCGTCAGAATGCATTTTGAAACTATTTCAGGCAGTTTATTCTCAGGTCAATATTGAGGTCACCAGAGGTCATCAAGGGTCAGATTTTCAAGTTCTATTACTTCGCTTCAGAAATTTCAAGATAGCACAGTAACTATGCTGGCTATGAACAAAGGGACAAAGGCACTGGAAAGCTCATGAAAAATGCAATCGGCAAAATGTCCTCAGATTTGAGCTCAGGTGAATAGTTTAGGCTACAGAGCTCATCAAATATCAAAAAGGCTATTTTTAGCAAAACAGTTTTCACGAATATCCTTTTCCTAACAAAGATAGGGCAATAATGTTGACGCCATCGTGTTTGTCTCGTCAAGGCGCTTTATATCATATGCCTGCAATGCAACCAGGTTAGGTCCAGGTCCGGGCGACCAGGTTAGGTCAACTCATTTTTTTTACCTCAGGTCAAGGTCAAGTGGTGCCCCAATTAGGCATGTTGCACATTGGAAGACGAGAACCGACGAGACAAACACATTGGTGCCAGTTTCACTTCTCTATCTTGATTTTGTCGAGAGTTATTGGCAAAAAAGTGTTGGTGACCTCGGGTGACCTCATCTGACCCTGTAGGGGTCACTGGACAAAAAATTAAACTGGAACTTCAAGAATGGTCTATGATAACATGATCCAGAAGGAATCGGGCTGATATATTTCATATCCTCAGAATAGGAAGCATTTGATTATTTCCCCATTGACTTATAATGGGGAGGTCACGAAATTGACCCGACGTTAGGTCACCGATATTAAAATCCGAGATAAACGTATTGTAGGTACTATTGTTCTTATGCAATCCTGTAAGTACGAAATCGATCGGCCAAAAACTGTGGCTGTGGTGCGACCGGAAACATTTTTTGAGGTGGGGTCACGTAACCTGGTCTGGTGACTTGACCTGAGATGACCCGATGTATTTTTTAAACATAATATGCGCAATTGATGCCCGAACAGCTGTGCCAAAAACGGCGGCGCTGCGCGCTGCCGTTTTTCGCTATCCTTGAAAAACCTTAGGAAGGGGGGGGGGGGGGGGTGGCGTCTAAACGCCCCTCCCCCTGTACGGCGCGGGTTAAAGAAATACAATATAATTAATGTTATCCCGTGCACAGCCGGGGTTTGCGCCAACCACATACTGTCGGGAGGGGGGGGGGGGAGATAGCCGCCCCTCCTCCCGACTTAGGGGGGGGGGGGGGGGGGAGGGGGCGGATAGCATAGAGCGGATCTAAAAAAAAAACACTTGGTGTAGCGATAAGCGGAAACGACGTTAGATAACTCGAGACAAGCTCTATCGAAAGTATACCGGCCATTTCTTAGGCCAGTCAATATTAAGGTCACCGGAGTTCATCAAAAGTAAAATTGTGCCTATATATGGGTGTCTTTAACCCTATTCCCTGCGGGGGCAGATTCTGCCCCCCCCCCCCTGGTGGGGTTTCACTTGCCCCTTCTAAACCGTTAGGCCTAGCGTCTTGAAGCTTTGTGACTTTTTCCCAAATTGAATGGCGCGTATTGTGTCAAATGTTTGAAGGAAAAACTCTGGTTAGCAGAGGCGGTCCCAGGCTCCTGTTTCGGGGAGGGTGATACGAATGATGTTGTTCGGCGCATACTTCCTTCGCGCTTGCGGTGCAATACAAGCGTCAGAAACATTTTCGATGCAATATGCATCATACATACTGGGATTGTACATGTTGTTTGGCAGAGGCGCACTCAGGTACAAACAATGGGAGGCGATACCCTCCCTCAAATTAAGTCCAACTTCAAATTAGTAAGATGATAAAAAGCGTTACTCGCATGGTGCCCCGCGTTGTTTTCCTGGATCCGCCTATGCGCAATATATTAAATTTAACAAATTACAGCAAATAATGCCCCCATGGCACGTATATGTCGTCCCAAACAATCACGAACAGCACACGATTGTTATCAGAAAATCACCCCATTTTACATCCTCTGAATACGCCTATGATTTTTTTTATTTTGGTATTTGTCTTTCGATATATTGAAGGCCAGTATATTTGAAGCTCAAAAACGTTTGGGGCATGCAAATCGGTCAAACCGCATGGCAGCAACGACCTTTAAAAAACACCCTACATTTTCGTATTTTTTCGCCTTGTCCCTCCATGTTTGAAGAAAAAAATCGGGCTCCTAAAAGATGTTTGACCGCAACTTTCGCTCTGTATCGGGTAATCTAAGGCCGTGTTCTGGCCGTGCCGGAATCCCCGATCCCGGATCCATGACGAATCGAATGGCGTTTGCCCCATCGAAATCGACCGAGCGGTTCTCGAGATCTTGGGGGGGGGGGGGGGGGCAGCATCTGCCCCCCATCCCGCAGGTTAACGTAATTTTGGCCGCCCGCAGGGAATAGGGTTAACAAAACCGTATATATCTCGATAACTCAAAGAGTTAGCGACACACGTCATGTATCGCTACACACGTGCGTATAAATTCGTCTAATCATACGGTGCCGAGGAATTCTGTAAGACGAAACGCGTCCACCAGGTGGTGTGTTTGCTGTTCCTATGTTTTTATATATCATAATTGTCTGGACATTAATAAACTTGCATGTTTATACCAATTACGAAATAATAATGAAATAATTAGACTTTATGCAGTACTTCACCTCTACCCACCGCAACATTCAAACATTGCCTTACATATATGTGTTGCGGTTTCCTGTTCCTGCCTTTCAGGTAGCGTCGCCGTCTCTCATACCACTCCAGTTTGAAAACGAACCTCTGTATTGTTCCACATGCTTCCACATGACCCTAATCATCATGGTTCCACATGGCCATGCTGCCACAATCTGCACACCGATCCAATCCTGGCGCACCACCCGCAACCCCCACCACGAGTAAAGCGACGCCGGTTCCGCTCGCGGCTGGCGGTTTCCCTAGGGAACAGCGCCACTGAAATGCTGTACAAACGTTACATATGTAAGAAACGAGCATACTCGTTTGTTCTCTCATTCCTGTCCAACGTGCTGAGTTCCAAGATTATACTTACAGAAGTTATTATTTGCTAATTATAAATTGTCTACCATCTGAAAACGCGATACATAGTTCATTCATCGTGGGTGCTAGTACTATTTTATGGGACCGGTATCAAAATAAAATGTGCTAAAATATTTTAAGAACTTGAAAAAATAGATATCTATCAGCTAATTAATAACACGCAGATATAACGAAATGTGTTGGGTTTTAATCTTGTTTGTCGCGAGGTATATACTCATTTTATACCTCCGTGCCACTTTTCCCCAGTAGAGGATACATGCGTACCTACTCAGTCAATTTTGCCACCCCTGGCAAAAATCCGTGACGCCGCCCCTGGGTAGCACACAACACCGCATGGATAAAGCGTGAACAATGAGGTGAAAGCCTCAGCCTCAGCCTGATGACAGTCTCAGCCTCATGACAGTCTCAGCCTCAGACTGATGACTCATGCCTGCGACGGTGCGACAAGACGTTTACGGTCGCGCTTAAACCGGAATGTCCAAATCACGGTACCTAAATGTAATAGGTAGCTCGGTGTATTGCTAGGCTGCAAGGTGGGTGAGATTAATTGTTTTTTCGACTTGCTTCTGGACACTCTCTGACCCTAAGTGACAACGTGACATGCCGTCAGGCCGCGCATGCGCTATGACTGCTGTTTTCGGCGATAGGCCGGTATCCTGCGTGTGGCACGCACCCGCGCTGACCGAATATGGCTTTAGGCCGCTCCAGGGAAAAAAGAAGAAAAAACACCCGGCCATGGATAAGGTTATCTCATCAAGGGGGGGGAGGAGCAACCTCGGATGGGCCCCAAGAGGCTCTTTGTTGCACTTTTCTTTTATGTCGTTATGTCTTTATGTCTGTATGCACGCGCACAGGCCACAGAGGGCCACAGGTCAGTCCAGGGCCGTATAATGGGCAGTACCGCACCGGCCAGCTGGCGGTGGGGAGGGGAAGATAGGGGACAGCAGCAGCCAATCACAGCGCTCCGGCCGACCCCTGCAGGCGGGCCCCACGAAATCGGCCCTCTGGCGGCGGCACCCGCCTGGCGGGAACGCACAGAGACGCGTGTGCGTGCGTGAGCGGGAGAGTGCGCGTTCGTGGCGCGCTCACGCGGCGCCGGGCTGTAGCCATGGACTTCTTTGTGGTTGGCAAGCATGTGGTGATCGTGAACAGGGACAAGGAGGAGCCTCGGGCAGGCCTGTCTCGACGGCAGAGCGAGGTGAGTCCAGTGCACTCAGTGCAGGGGAGTCGCGGCAGGGACGGAGAGACTGCCGGGGGAATGGCAGAGATAGAACGGGTGCTGAGGGGTGCCACAGTCGGAACGGGTGCTGTGAAACATCAGATACTCCATTTGCAGGTGTTCTGCGGGAAAATATGTTGTAGCTTGCACATAATCTGCATGTGAGTACCAGTACGTCATGTTGCATTACGCGGTTATACTGTGCAATACATACAATCACTAGCACGTTGCATGCGGTATGCTTCGCAGTTCGCACTACTACGGTGTTATCACCGTATCCGTTTGTTGTCAGGCGTCAGCCCGAAGGGTGTGACATTCCGGGACATTTATAGATAGTCATTCAACTATCTCAGCGGCGATGAGGTAACTCGTGACTGTTTTGCGTAATGACGGCATAACTTCCGACGCACACCTAACCGAACCCTTATGACCGGAAACGCACTCAGAACGGCTACCTGCGGCAGCATCAATCGTGTGGCCAAACAGCCCTGCAGGTAACCCTTGGCGCCTTGCGTTGAGGCACGGGCGGCTGTACAACCAGCGGGGAGCGGTGGCGGGGACGCCGGGGACACCGGGTCGGGGCAGGGTGAGGGCGGTAGGGGGGGGGGGGGGGGTCGGGTCGGTGACACGGCCTGCCGTGTCGCACCCCTGCCGTGTCGCACCCCTACCCGCTGGGGCACGACCGCAGACAGCTGGCGCCGCGTGTAGTAAATAGTCGTCAGACGCCACCGTATCCCACCGGACGGGGAACCGTATCCAGACCAGACCAGACGGGGAACAGACCCGACCAGACCAGACGGGGAACAGACCCGGTGACTGGGAACAGACCAGACGGGGAACAGACCAGACGGGGAACAGACCCGACCAGACCAGACGGGGAACAGACCCGACCAGACCAGACCAGACGGGAACAGACCCGGTGACGGGGAACAGACCAGACTGGGAACAGACCCGGTGACGGGGAACAAACCAGACGGGGAACAGACCCGACCAGACCAGACGGGGAACAGACCCGACCAGACCAGACGGGGAACATACCCGACCAGACCAGACGGGGAACAGACCCGACCAGACCAGACGGGGAACAGACCCGGTGACGGGGAATAGACCAGACCAGACCAGACCAGACGGGAACATACCCGGTGACGGGGAACAGACCAGACGGAGAACAGACCCGACCAGACCAGACCAGACGGGAACAGACCCGGTGACGGGGAACAGACCAGACTGGGAACAGACCCGACCAGACCAGACCAGACCAGACGGGAACAGACCCGGTGACGAGGAACAGACCCGGAGTGGATCAGCGGAACCATGTGGGAAGGATTACTGCGCATTGGAATGTCATATGTGCCTTGTGTCGTGTGGGAGCCTAGCGTTCGGTTTTCAGTGAGGCAAAGCATGCATGGATATTGTGTAGCCAGTAAAACCCTCCTCTCATTCCAGCAGGCACGTAGCCAAGGGGACGGGGGCGGGTACGGACCCCCCCCCCCCCCACGTGGAGGCCAGGAGGGCCCTTTTCGGCGCGCTGCGTGCGCCGAAAGGGCCGACGAGACCGCGCGAAGCGCGGTATCATGGGCTCTTTACCACGCGAAGCGCGGTCTTTAGAGAATTTAGAGCACTTCATAGGCCCTTTAGGGCCTCAGGTCCCTCTCTGAAAGACCAGAGGGCCCCTTGGACGTTCAAAAGAGTCCTGTGCATGTCAGAGGGGGCCCTGGCCGGACCGAAAGGCCCCTGAGCGGGTCAGAAGGCCCGCTGAACACGTCGAATCAATGGGCCCCTAGCCATCACAGAGGGGCCCCTGGGCAGGTCGAGGGACCCCTGAGCATGTCGGCAGGGGGACAAAGCGACCAGCACAGTCACTTGCCAGGTCATACGAGCCCCTGGGCAGGATGGAGGGCCTTTGGACTGACCGGAGAGCCCCGGGAAGTTAAAAGAGCCCCTGTGCAGGTCAGAGGGTCCCCTGACCAGATCAAAAGGGCCCCTAGGTGGGTCAGAAGGGCCCCTGAACATGCCGAATGAGCCCCTAGTCAGCACGGAGGGGCCCTAGGGCAGGTCGGAGGGCCCTCGGAGCATGTCGCAAGGCAACAAAGCAGCCAGCGCAGCAGTCCCTTGCCAGGTCGGAAGGGCCCCTTAGCCCTGGAGATACTAGAGGGCTCCTGGGAAGTTCAAAGGGCCCCTGTGCAGATCGGAGGGTTCCTGACCAGACCGAAAGTACCCCTGGGCGGGTAAGAAGCGCCCCTGAACATGCCGAATTGGCCCCTAGCCAGCACGGATGGGCCCCAGGGCAGGTCGGAGGGCCTCTTGAGCATGTCGGCAGGGTGACAAAGCAGCCAGCGCAGTCCGACCAGAAGAGTCGCTGGGCAGATCGTAGGGGCTCCTGGGCAAGTCAGAGAGGCCCCTGGCTAGACTGAAAGGGTCCCTGGGCCGGTCGGAAGGGCCCTTGAACATGCCGGAAAAGTTCCTAGCCAGACTGGAGGCCGGAGGGGCCCCTGGGCAGGTCGGAGGGGCCCCTGAGCATGACGGCAGGATGACAAAGCAGCCAGTGCAGTCCCTGGTCAGGTCGGAAGGACCTCTGAACAGGCCGAATGGGCCCCTTGACACACAAGAGGGGCTTCTTGGAAGGTCAGAGGAGTCCCTGGTCAGACCGGAAGGGCCAAAAGCACGTAGATATCCCAGATGAAGATTAAATACAAAAAGGACTTACACCACAATAAAAATATTAAAAGCGGTGCTTTCGGGTATATTTAACACCCTTCGACAGGGTGTGTTACAATATACCCGAAAGCTCCGATTTTCTTTTTTCTTTTAGAGTAAGCCCTCTTTGTATTATATATATATATATATATATATATATATATATATATATATATTACCCACTCCACATCATGTCTTTTCGCTTCGCGGATCCCAGATGAGATCCCTGAACAGGTCGGAAGGGCGTTGAAAAGGTCGGAGGGGCCCCAAGACGATCTGAAGGAACCCTGGGCCTTTCAACAGTAAGAATGCAGTTGTCCAGGGAATAAAACTGCAAATTTTCGCGCCGCTGCGCGGCGCAATTTAACTACAAATTCAATTATATGCGGTTTAGAAAAACAATTGCCCTGTTTCTCAGCGCATTTATGTGTTATGTGGCTACTTTCCTATATAATTGGGCAAAATAGTTCACTATAGCACTTTTTTCCGCACTTTTAAACGCACAATATAGCATTTTTAAAGGTCCCCCACCATACGCAATGCGATGCATTGATGAGAAAGCATATCCAGGGTATAAAACTAAAAAAAATAGCGACGCTCCGCGGCGCAATTTGTTTAAGAGTTTCAGGTCTTGTGCTAAACAAATATTCCAAATTGGTATAGCTGATTCCAAATTGGTGTCGCTGGTTCCAAAGTTGATATGGCAGTTTGATAACTCCAGCTCCTAAAAGTTGGTATGGCCCATGCCATACCTGTCATACTGCATTTTTCATCCTTGTAACGTGTTTTTATACGTTTTGTTTGGCCCTTTCAACGCGTGGGAAGTGGGCCCTTTCAACGCTCGGGAAGGGGCCCTTTCGAGGCGCCGCCCCCCCCCCTGAACGAAACCCTGGCTACGTGCCTGCATTCCAGCCTAATTTAGTAGAAGACACGAAAAGATGATTTAGACATTCACAACTTGGTTTTTTAATTAATTTTCTCTCAACTGCAATGACCAATTGCAAATATATCAGCATCTTATCAACGTTCATTAGCTATTGTTTAATTATATCAAGTGTATCGCAAATTTGTGGGCAAATTGGTTATGATGTGATGAAAAGGCGAAGTGCAATTAGGGATATGCTATAGTCATCAATCAATAGTATGCGGCACGCCAATATTCGATCACTTTTGATTGATATGCTGTTTTATACGAGCGAAAGTAATGCTAGCTTACACTTATAGTTTTATAACCATAATGGATGATATACTTTTCCGTAATAGTATATTCTTGGTTGATTGAAAATGATGGAATTTTGTATTTGAAACTCATATTGCTAAAGAATCACTGCCCTAAGAAAAAAAACAACATTTAACTTGCCATCGATCAGTATTCAGTGTTAAAAGAAAGGTGATAGAAGAAATAAAGGAAGAAAGGTTACCGTATGCTTGAAGATTTCATAAATCACATTTTATTTTGGAAACTCCCTGTTTACGCTCCTCCGTCTATTCAGGATTTGTAGATCGTATGAATCATCCGCCAAACTGTGACAAATAGTTTCCAGATAACTGTGCTCACAACTACAAGTCCAACGTCTCGACCCATTGACACACTTTGAGCCTGAGAGTCCGATAGGGGCACTACAGTTCTGACGACACTTATCGAACGAAAACATCCGTGAGTCATTCATCCCCGCCGTCGAAAACAGCCTCTAAACTGGGACCGAGTTTCTCAGCCAGCTGCTCCGGGAAGTCAACTTCAGGGAACAGCTGCTATTCAGAGCGGGGTTATTGACCAAGTTGAGGGTGTAGGCCGACATAAACCATGAACTCGATGCATGACGGTCATATGGCCCTACCAGACAGTGTAAATCAGTTGCTGGCAGATACATACTATGGCAATACTACTTTGTATTTGGTAAATTACGGGTTAATTTGAATAAGACAATTGTGAAATGGGCAACTCCATGCATATTTATTACAACAACGTTTATCAAAATTCATCCAATATAACGATAATTATTTAGGTATGAATTTTGAAGGTATCCAATCTACCCATCTTTATATATTCATGGGCGAGTCCAATGATTAAAGTTCGTCATGGACGAGACGCGTAGCGTCGAGTCTATAATGCACTTGCATCATTGGAAGAGCCCATGAATTGATGTATCATGCAACTCAACAATTGAATTCATTTTGTCTTTAGAAGTTCAAAAAGCCTCGCCCATAGCGAAGTAAGTATCTAATGACCCAGAGGACCACCTACTTTGAATGTCATTGAACTGCCCATAATCACATCCAAGAAACCACCATGACGAGATTTGATCATAGGCAGTTACAGATGAACACGAGTCGCTATGGAACATGGTCTTTCAGTTGCGCGGTAAGTAATATTACGGAACTCCAACCAAATTCATCATAACTGCGCATCCGCGTGATACTGACTGATGCATCTGTGACCGGGTTTATCATTCACCTCTTCAGCTAACCACCTCACACGATTAAAATGTGTCATGTGACATCTGTGACCAGGTTTATCATTCATCTCTTCAGCTAACCACCTCACACGATTAAAATGTGGCATGTGGTGCCGAAAGCAAAGCATGTATATGTATTTGATACGGATGGCACCCAAGGACGTGAACATATGTCAGTAAAATAAAGATAGGTAATGCGAGGAAAACTCCATGATTGGAATATTTGTAGCCGGTGGCGGTACCTATACTTGAAAACAACCGAGGCTATCTGTGTGAACTAGTGACTAACTTTTACGTTCGATATGTGCCATTTTCCAACTTTATGCTTCTTGTCAGCATGTGTTGAAGGCCAAACCTTTTGGTCTGGCATGGTTGTATATCTTATAAATGTTTATTTATAATATGATCGAGTAACTATGGTGTTATTGTTCTATTTCGATTAAGTTTAACGGCATGAAGTTTCGATGTAGCTTCTGCCTTCACTGACTGATATGCGATTTTCCTCAAAATCATTATTGATATACCATACAGCTACAATATTGTATTTATGTATTAGCAGTCAAAAGTTGTGCGGAAAACCATGCCACTCTACAACTCCACACTGTCATGGCAGCCTGTCGTGTACTGGTGCCGTCACTGTGATGTAATGGTGCCGTCACTGGTCCAGTCACTGTGATGTAATGGTGCCGTCACTGATCCCGTGTGTGGTGTAATGGTGCCATCACTGGTCCCGTGTGTGATGTAATGGTGCCGTCACTGGTCCCGTGTGTGATGTAATGGTCCCGTCACTGGTCCCGTGTGTGATGTAATGGTTCCGTCACTGGTCCCGTGCATGATGTAAATGCACCGTCACTGGTCCCGTGTGTGATGTAATGGTGCCGTCACTGGTCCCGTGTGTGATGTAATGGCGCCGTCACTGGTCCCGTGTGTGGTGTAATGGTGCCGTCACTGGTCCCGTGTGTGATGTAAACGTGCCGTCACTGCTCCCGTGTGTGGTGTAATGGTGCCGTCACTGGTCCCGTGTGTGATGTGATGGTGCCGTCACTGGTCCCGTGCATGATGTAAATGCACCGTCACTGGTCCCGTATGTGGTGTAATTGTGCCGTCACTGGTCACGTGTGTGGTGTAATGGTGCCGTCACTGGCCCCGTGTGTGATGTAGTGGTGCCGTCACTGGTCCCGTGCGTGATGTAGTGGTGCCGTCACTGGTCTCGTGTGTGATGTAATGGTGCCGTCACTGGTCCCGTATGTGATGTAATGTTACCGTCACTGGTACCGTGTGTGATGTAATGGTGCCGTCACTGGTCCCGTATGTGATGTAAAGACAGTCACTGGTCCCGTGTGTGATGTGATGGTGCCGTCACTGGTCCCGTGTGTGATGTGATGGTGCCGTCACTGGTCCCGTGTGTGATGTGATGGTGCCGTCACTGGTCCCGTGTGTGATGTGATGGTGCCGTCACTGGTACCGTGTGTGATGTAATGGTGCCGTCACTGGTCCCGTATGTGATGTAAAGACAGTCACTGGTCCCGTGTGTGATGTAATGGCGCCGTCACTGGTCCCGTGTGTGATGTGATGGTGCCGTCACTGGTCCCGTATGTGATGTAAAGACACCGTCACTAGTCCCGTATGTGATGTAATGGCGCCGTCACTGGTCCCGTATGTGATGTGATGGTGCCGTCACTGGTCCCGTATGTGATGTGATGGTGCCGTCACTGGTCCCGTATGTGATGTGATGGTGCCGTCACTGGTCCCGTATGTGATGTGATGGTGCCGTCACTGGTCCCGTATGTGATGTGATGGTGCCGTCACTGGTCCCGTGTGTGATGTAATGGTGCCGTCACTGGTCCCGTATGTGATGTGATGGTGCCGTCACTGGTCCCGTATGTGATGTAATGGTGCCGTCACTGGTACCGTGTGTGATGTAATGGCACCGTCACTGGTCCCGTGTGAGATGTAATGGTGACATCACTAGTCCCGTGGGTGATGTAATGGCACCGTAACTGGTCCCGTATGTGGTGTAATGGTGCCGTCACTTGTCCCGTGTGTGATGTAATGGTGCCGTCACTGGTCCCGTGTGTGGTGTAATGGTACCGTCACTGTTCCTGTGTGTGATGTAATGGTACCGTCACTGACCTCGTGTGTGATGTAATGGTGCCGTCACTGGTCCCGTGTGTGATGTAATGGTGCCGTCACTGGTCACGTATGTGATGTAATGGTGCCGTCACTGGTCCCGTGTGTGATGTAATGGTACCGTCACTGGTCCCGTGGGTGATGTAATGGTGCCGTCACTGGTCATGTGTGTGATGTAATGGTGCCGTCACTGGTCCCGTGTGTGATGTAATGGTGCCGTCACTGGCCCCGTGTGTGATGTAATGGTGCCGTCACTGGCCCCATGTGTGATGTAATGGTGCCGTCACTGGCCCCGTGTGTGATGTAATGGTGCCGTCACTGGCCCCGTGTGTGATGTAATGGTGCCGTCACTGGCCTGGTGTGTGCTGTAATGGTACCGTCACTGGTCCCGTGGGTGATGTAATGGTGCCGTCACTGGTCATGTGTGTGATGTAATGGTGCCGTCACTGGTCCCGTGTGTGATGTAATGGTGCCGTCACTGGCCCCGTGTGTGATGTAATGGTGCCGTCACTGGCCCCGTGTGTGATGTAATGGTGCCGTCACTGGCCTGGTGTGTGCTGTAATGGTGCCGTCACTGGTCCCGTGTGTGATGTAATGGTGCCGTCACTGGTCCTGTGTGTGACGTAATGGTGCCGTCACTGGTCCCGTATGTGGTGTAATTGTGCCGTCACTGGTCACGTGTGTGGTGTAATGGTGCCGTCACTGGTCCCGTGTGTGATGTAATGGTGCCGTCACTGGTCCCGTGTGTGATGTAAAGACAGTCACTGGTCCCGTGTGTGATGTAATGGTGCCGTCACTGGTCCTGTGTGTCACGTAATGGTGCCGTCACTGGTCCCGTATGTGGTGTAATTGTGCCGTCACTGGTCACGTGTGTGGTGTAATGGTGCCGTCACTGGTCCCGTGTGTGATGTAATGGTGCCGTCACTGGTCCCGTGTGTGATGTAAAGACAGTCACTGGTCCCGTGTGTGATGTAATGGTGCCGTCACTGGTCCTGTGTGTGACGTAATGGTGCCGTCACTGGTCCCGTATGTGGTGTAATTGTGCCGTCACTGGTCACGTGTGTGGTGTAATGGTGCCGTCACTGGTCCCGTGTGTGATGTAATGGTGCCGTCACTGGTCCCGTGTGTGGTGTAATGGTACCGCCACTGGTCCCGTATGTGGTGTAATGGTGCCGTCACTGGTCCCGTGTGTGGTGTAATGGTGCCGTCACTGGTCACGTGTGTGGTGTAATGGTGCCGTCACTGGTCCCGTGTGTGATGTAATGGTGCCGTCACTGGTCCCGTGTGTGATGTAATGGTGACGTCACTGGTCCCGTGTGTGATGCAGTGGTGACGTCACTGGTCCCGTGGGTGACGTAATGGTGCCGTCACTGGTCCCGTGTGTGATGTAATGGTGCCATTACTGGTCCCGTGTGTGATGTAATGGTGCCATTACTGGTCCCGTGCTCGATGCTGCTTTCCTCCCCGCTACCCCTGCTGACCTCTGGCTGTGCTCCCTGACCGCTCCTCAGTACTTTACACGCACGACCATCAGCTGCCCGCCGCGGTCGCTGATCGGCCTCGGCTCTGAGCTGCTGGCGAAAACACCCGGCATCAACACTCTGATGGAGCTGGAGACCACGGTCAGTATACACTGATGGAGCTGGAGACCACGGTCAGTATACACTGATGGAGCTGGAGACCACGGTCAGTATACACTGATGGAGCTGGAGACCACGGTCAGTATACACTGATGGAGCTGGAGACCGCGGTCAGTATACACTGATGGAGCTGGAGACCGCGGTCAGTGGCGGATCTACGGTTTGGCAAAATGGGCAATTACCTGCCCCCCCAAAAAAAACTGAAATCGGCGCAAAATTGACACATTTCCTGATATAGCAGAAAATCTAAGAAACTTTTACTAAGGTAAGTTTGCTTTAAATAATATATCAATACATAAGCAAGCGAAATCCGATGAGTTTTCAAAATTGCGTGATAATCTTTGGAATTTGCCTCTCCATGCCCCTCCCCCCATCAACCACCGTTCTGGATCCGCCAGTGGTACGGGTATCACTAATGAGCCGACAAATCGCGACAAATATCACGAAGCGAAATATGTCTATCACCCTCCGTGGCCGTTCCATTGGCAGTCGAAAAAAGTTGTCTAGTACCAATTCCGGTATCAATTACGCGTTGCTTGAAATTGTTCTGCCTAACTGCAAAACTTACGTAACGAATACCATACGTATCGGCGATTTGAATAGCATATCGTTGCTGTGTTCCGAACTGAACTCACTTTATAAGAGGACATTTAACACTTTTTACATAGATGTAATTGGTTTGTCATTGCTCCCCTGTGTTCATTTCATATATGCTGCCTGCATGTGAATAGAAGACAAGACAACGCTTTGCAGCGTTTTACGGAAACACGAGCGATCAAAGAAACAAAAGTTCCAATGCATCCAGACATAGCATTGCGGTGTATGGGGATGTTTTTAAACGTCCGCGGAAACATGCTTTTAACCCTCGCCAGGGTAGGGGGGGGGGGGGGGGGGGTGGATGCCACCTCCCTCGGTTTTTCGGGAATAACTGGCGTAGTTTCCAACCGATTGCGATGTAAGTTTCAGTATTGTCCCTTTCAACAATTTGATACATACTATACATTTTGAATTTCTAACCCACATGAACCGTGACCTATGACCTGTTTCTCAAGGTCATGTCAGGCGCAACTGGCGGCCCGCAGTATCGATGCTCTTAACTTGCGTAGTTTCCGAGTGTTTGTTGTTCAGGAGCTTATGCACAGGTGTTTCCAGGTGACAGTTGTGGTTTCTACTGAGATTGTGATCTCGATTGACCTTTTCAGAGGTCAACCGAGGCCATTGACCTCCGATGGCCTCAGATTACTTTTTTCGGCTTCTGGCGGTTTCTAGGATATTTTATGACGCTGATTTCAAATTTGGGATCCATTTTACATAATTATATGTTCCACTGGGGTCATGCGCTTCCACTGGTCAACCGAGGTCACTGACCTCAGATGACCTGACATGACCTTTTTGGAATTTGGAAGTTTTTAGGACATTTTGTGACGCTGATTTCAAATTTGGCACCCATTAAGCATTATGATAAGCTCATTTACGGTTCTAGCTCCATACAATTCAATTTATACCCATTTACAATTTTGATGATTTTTGGGTCATGGACATGACCTCAGAGACCACCTAATGCCCAAACCTTAAAATCGGATATCAGCGGCTTTCTCTCGTCACAAGCAACACGCTCGTTTTTGAATCGAAGCTCTAGCTCAATTAGGGGTGCAACGCTAAGGTTGGGGGGAGGGGGGGGGGGGGTCGTACCCCCCTTTGTACGAGGTAGGTGGTATAAGGGACCACCATGGCCACGAAAGGATATGTTACGGGACGGGGTTGTATTTCAAGGTCAGCGGTGCGGAGGGGGGGGGGGGGGGGGGAGGGGGTGGACTCCGTCCGCGTCGCCGGTACCGCCGCCCGCGCGGCCGAACCGTGTGAGATTGAGTGCGGTATAGCGCTACATGGCAATGAGTACCTATTTTTTGTTGTGTATCATTAACCAATGCAAAATTTGAGAGATGGAGAATCACTCCGTGGCGTTTATTCCCTGATGTCGCACCACAAACAATGGCAACTCAATCAAATATTGTACGCTGTGCGGAATCCGCCAATAATAGCGACTTAATCGGTGGCACTTGCCATGACGTTACTGCGTTAGCTGCCATACATCTGCGTTAGCTGCGTGATGGTGGCCGGTGACGGTGTTCCTACTATTGCACAGAGCTCTGGAGGCCGCCTTCGTGCTCTGTCCGGAGCCGCCGTCTGGAGGACCACCAGAGACTTCAGCACACTTACGCTGGACATCGCCAGAACAAAGTTCGCTGACGGCAGGTAAACTCAGCTCTGCGCTAAATTAAACACAATGCTTTCATTTGTATAGGTTTGTCCTGTTTACATAAATCGTTTCCGTCGTTTTTAAATTGATTTTGTTTATATTCATTGAGTGTATTGCTTCGTTAACGATTTTGTTTTGTCGTGAGTGATACGCTTTACTGGTTTCAACCGAGCATGACAATTCAGCATCCCACAAGGCTAGACATACAATTATTATTACACACAAGGCCACATACAATTATTATTACAATGTGACTAATGTCCGGAACCAACGACTGAATTTGCTAGCCCATATCGTTTTATCCAGATGCATTTTTGGTGTCTTTCGTCGTGCTTTTAATTTTTGGAGATGGGATTTGGAGAATACCTTCAAATCTATAATAGGCTAATAAGCAAAGAAGATAATCAATAAATGAGAGGGGTGGGTCAATTCACCTCCCCAGTTTGTATGAATTATATATCTCGACGATATTAGCTGCATTCATTAGCATAAAAATACCACCTGTTCCCATTTAACTTCTAATGTCTTAACATTCGATGTTCAATTTTCTTTTCGACCGGAACTGATCAAGCCTACTACCGATGACCACTGTCGCGGTTTCTGCTGGCGCCTGCTTAAGTCGTTCTGCTTAAGGCGCTTGGCTGCCTGCTTAAGTCGGTCTGCTGGCGTATGCGTCTCGCACGCTCACGTACCAGAGCAATGTCGGTCACCATCTTATTAAGCGCTATTCATGCAGACCAGGGACTCCAGCTGTCCTTATTTGACTTCCAGGGGCGGACGATATCCCTAATCTTGGCCTGGGCCTGTTGCAGATTGGTTGGGGAGGTTGTGCCTCGGCTGATGGTCCCGCTGGATGGGCCGATAGCGCAGGTGATCAAGGCAAAGGGCAAACTCAGCAAGTTGACAAACCACATGCTCACTGACATCAGGGACTACGTGGCGAGGTGAGAAGCGAATGCGAGGGTTGTAGGCACAAATAGCCCAAACCGTTGTGTTATGTTTTCGGTGTTCCGTGCCACTGTTCTTCCCGACAATGAATGCGATCAACTAGTAATAATGTATTGTTTGCTGCCTTTTAGATGATGTGTATGTACGCAAGTGAAATTGATGAATCGACGTTAGACGCAAGTATACATAATGAGTGAACCATCTACGGTTGTTTACCCCTCGCTGTCCCGAGCTCTGCTGACGCGGAGTTGGCCCGCGGATTTGCCGGCAGACTGGTGGAGGCCGCCGAGGGGAACGAGCTGCCGCTCTGTGTGCTGCGCCACGTACTCAGCTTCCTGGGCAGCCCGCCGGATGGCGCCACCGAGCCGCAGCCGGCGCCGCGCCACCCGCCCATGGCCGTGTGGCGGACCATGACTCGTCTGCGGGAGCTGCGCCTCGACTCTGGCCTCGGCGGTCACGCCCGCAAGCGGCACCACACGTCCGAGTGTACCGGGGTGCCGGCGCCGGGCACCGTCCGCCGACCGCCGCGTCGCCGCCACCGGACGGCCCCTGCCGACCTGAGCGGCGCACTGCTCAGCTGTGACGAGCTGTCGCCGCTCCCGGCCGCCGCCGACCACGCGCTGGACCGGCACATGGCCGACCGCACGGTCCGCTTCTGCAGCCGGTCGGCGGCGGCGATCTGGGACGGCTCCGACTTCAGCCGGCGGTGGCGGAAGGAGGTGGCCACCCAGCAGCGGTGCCACATCATCAGCAGGGTGACCTCCTGCAGCCAGGATCGACATCAGCTGAAGGGTGAGACGTATCAGCGCTGTCTGAAGCAGGAAGTGAAGCGGCTGCTCTGGAAGAGGATGCAGCAACAGCAGAGACAACTTCGGCAGCCGGAGCAGCAGCAGCAGCAGCTGCAGTATCCGTATCCGCAAGGCTCGTGCGTGCTTAGGTTTCTTGGGATACGAGGAGAGCCGCTAAAGCTGGGAAACAACATGCTGGTGTTTCCACCACCGTTAAGGGGAAGACAGAGACCAGCCTCCGCACAAAGGCGACAGCCAGAGCATAAATTTGAACCCAGTCAAAGGCCTTCGTTGAGGCATAAGAGACCATCGCAGAGCCTGCAAAGCGAACAGCTGCAAGAACAACAGCCTGGACCACAACACCATGGCGAGACTGCCACGAAACAAGAGAAGCATCCAGACTCTGAGAAAACCCAAATTCGACCTTCGTCAACACGGCAGACTGTCGGTTCCTCTGGTTCTCAGCAGCCGAATGGCTCGCAGCAGCCGGACTGGCAGGCCCCTGCCGGCGTGGTGGCCAGAGTGCCGGGCTCGCAGCAGCCGGACAGGCAGGCCCTTGCTGGACAGGTGGCCAGAGTGCCGGGCCCGCAGCAGCCGGACAGACAGGCCCCTGCTGGACAGGTGGCCAGAGTGCCGGGCTCGCAGCAGCCGGACAGGCAGGCCCCCGCCGGCGTGGTGGCCAGAGTGCCGGGCTCGCAGAAGCCGGACAGGCAGGCCCCTGCTGGACAGGTGGCCAGAGTTCCGGGCCCGCAGCAGCCGGACAGGCAGGCCCCTGCCGGCGTGGTGGCCAGAGTGCCGGGCTCGCAGCAGCCGGACAGGCAGGCCCCTGCCGGCGTGGTGGCCAGAGTGCCGGGCCCGCAGCAGCCGGACAGGCAGGCCCCTGCCGGCGTGGTGGCCAGAGGGCCGGGCCCGCAGCAACCGGACAGGCAGGCCCCTGCCGGCGTGGTGGCCAGAGTGCCGGGCCCGCAGCAGCCGGACAGGCAGACCCCTGCCGGCTCGGTGGCCAGGGTGCCGGGCCCGTCCAGCGGTGACCGGTTGCCTCGCCTCTCACTGGAGGACCACCGTTTCAACCTGCTGGCGACACATTACCGGGTCATCCTGCGGGGCCGGCGGCAGTGTCAGAAGCTGGAGAAGCCGTTGCCACCACGCTCCCTGCTGGCTGGTCCGGCCCCGGCAGAGCGGCCGCGTCCGCAGGCAGCAGCCTCAGCCAACCAGCAGGTGATCCGGCCCGGCCTGTGGCTGCGGCTGCTGGGCCTTTTACCGATACACACCCAGGAGACGCGACCCTCCCTTCGACAGACCGAGGAGACGCGGCCCTCACCGTCACAAGCCCAGGGGAAGCTGCCCTCTCCTCCGCAGACCCAGGAGAAGCGGCCTTCCCCTCCACAGATCCAGGGGAAGCCGCCTTCCCTTCCACAGACCCAGGGGAAGCGGCCTTCCCCTTCACAGATCCAGGGGAATCCGCCTTCCCCTAAACATACCCAGGGGAAGAGGCCTTTCCCTTCACATACCCAGGGGAAGCGGTCTTCTCCTCCACATACCCAGGGGAAGCGGCCTTCCATTCTACAGACCCAGGAGAAGCGGCCTTCCCCTCCACAGACCCAGGTGAAGCGTCCTCCTCCTCCACAGACCAAGGGGAAGCGGCCTTCCCCTCCACAGATCCAGAACGCGCGGTCCACCCCTCCACAGACCGGACACCAGACGGCTGGGAGTCGGAGCACTCTGTTGCCGTCGCTGTGGAGCCGTCTGACGGACAGGTTCGGTCTGGCCCGGTCGCAGGCGCCGCTGGAGACCGTGGAGGAGGTCGCTCAGGAGGCCACCGAGGCGTATGTCCGCGCCATCGTGCAGTACCAGAGCACGCTGCCGCCGCTGTGGCGGGTCCGCCTGCTCGACGCAGGGTGCTGAGCCATGCTGCTGTTAGTGACTGATGAGTTAGTGCAGCTGGTGTGGATCACTGTATAGGGACGGTGGGCGTGTATCACTGTAGGGACGGTGGGCGCGGATCACTGTATAGGGACGGTGGACGTGGATTGCCTATCGGGGACGATGGGAGAGGATGGGCTGTGGCGGCATGGATTGGACATCAGGGACGTCAGAGAGAAGTATGACGGAAAGTATTGTCTTCCTCAGGAACTGCGACACCCCAACAGGTTATCAGCACGGCACGCCAGTAAGCGGAAGTGGTTTCTTGTTGTTGTATGATCATAGCTGTATGATGTTCAGACATGTTCTCTCATTAACCGGGGTACATATAACTCAGGAAATACATATATGTTTTGAATACGTGTTTTATATCGACTTGACAAAGCACAGGATCATTTTGAAGGCATTGTGCGTGGCATTAAGCGTGCCAAAGACATTTCAGGGATCAGGAATGCGTGCAAAGTTCTGGAAGGTGTCGAAGTCGAAGCGAATTTATGGTGCCGCTATTCAGAATGTTGGAGTTTCGATGTATTTAAGACACCCGCTGTAACAGCACTGTTCACGATAAAATTAAGCCATGAAGGCGCTTGGTCAGCTGTCAAATGATGGTCAACTGTCAACTGATGTGGTACAAGTGTCTATTGCGCGAGTGATGGTGAGCTGACGTTGTGTATGGTGCCTGCTGTAAGGACAGTACAAGTGCCATTGTACCTACTTATACTTAGACAATACACGTTATCTTAAATCGCGGGATGTTTTACATCTAAATAAGTATGCCAACAATTCCAACAACTGTCAACCCGAAATGGCTATTAGTGAGGTCAGAGGCCTTTTACATACAACTTACGTAACGGAAAAAGTACGATTTCTCTTAGAATCGTAACTATTCTAAGACATCGTGGTTCACCAAGATCCTAAAAATAAAATGAACGGT
This sequence comes from Chirona hameri, assembly GCA_036785665.1. Taxonomy (NCBI): domain Eukaryota; kingdom Metazoa; phylum Arthropoda; class Thecostraca; order Balanomorpha; family Balanidae; genus Chirona; species Chirona hameri. The sequence goes on along the minus strand of JAXIVJ010012038.1, from coordinate 14,597 downwards.
GATAATTTACGCCGGTGCGTGAAGCCTTTTCCTGTTTCCTGTTTCTGAGGGAACCCTGTTTCATAAAAAAATAAGATTTAAGAAAAAGTAGTCTGGTTATCACGCCGCATCCGCGCCATCAATGTGAAAATCCTAAACTAGCGGGGGAAAATCTACGAAGGGTAGTGTTGCTTTGATTTTGAGAGCGACATTTGGTAATCATCGTTTTTCTATAGTATTGCTGATAAGGAGCGCGGATAAATGGAGTTTGTCGAGGACGAAGAGGCTTTCCAACTGGAAAACCGTCGCCGAAGAGGCCCAAGGACGTTTCGTCCCAGAATAAACAATAATTAAACATGGAGTGGCCTGTGCCGGAATCATTCAGGTAAATAAACCGTCCTTGAAGTTAGCGACTAATTCAGCGATGGATTCGGCACATATTCGGATTTGCCCCAAACTTCGGCCCACAGTCAATTCTGACACGCTGATCACGAATATGACCTCCTTTTTGCTGTTCAAGGTCAACTTCAAGGTCAAGTGCAAGGTCAAAGGACGAAGCACCGCATAATGTCCCGAATGTATTGCCGAATCGTTACCAAAGTGGTCCCAGATGATGGAGACAGGCTCTATATCTAACGTCCGTCACCGTGACCTGACCCGTGACCTTTGACCTTGGAGATCAAATTCAAGGTCAAAGGACGGGATACCGCATAGCTTCCCGAATGTATTGCCGGATCGTTACCAAAGTGGTCTCAGATGATTGACAGGCTCCATATCTAACGTCCATCACCGTGACTCAGGGGCTCCGCCACGCCTTTGAAATGGGGGGGGGGGGCGGGATCAAGGGAAGCCGAGTGGTCGGCATCAGCGAAAAGTTGTTGACTCGGGGGGGGGGGGGGGGGGGAGGGGCGGGGGCGTCAACCAAAAAGTTGTTGACGGGGGGGGGGGGGGGGGGCGGGGCGTGCAGTGATCAAAACCGAAAAGCTGTTGAGCATGGTGGGGGTTGGAGCGTCAGCGAAATGCTGTTGAGTGGGGGGGGGGGGGGGGAGGAGTGTCAGCGAAAGCTTGTTCAACAGGGGAGAGGTAGGTGTGTACCAAACAAATAATCATTACAACTGAACACTGATTTATAATTGTTTGTCAGGGAAAATCGGGGTGGGTCCCCCAAGCCCAAGAATGGGGGGGGGGGGGGGAACTTCCCCCCGTCCCCCGTGGCGGAGTCCTTGGCATAACATACTTAGATAATTTGAATATATAGCACCACACTGAAACAGTTTAAACCTCAAGCGGAATCTTGTAAATTGTTTCAAAATAACCGTGTATCACCGGTAGAGATGTACAAAATGTCTCCAAAAACAGGAACCGGCGCCGGCTCCGTGGTCCTGAAATTTGCATTCCTAATCACCGGTAGGCGGATGAACATCATTTTCTAAGACAGATCCTAATATCAATGCAGATGGGGATAATATTGGTTCCAGACGAATTAAAAAGTATTTCTAATTATATTTATGCCCAGCTGTTGTGTAACCATAATGTAAATAGCTTGGATGCGCTGTTTCTATTTGACACTACTTTATTCTGGATATGACGTCATATCCTAGAATCCGTCACATTATAAGAAAGAAAATAAGGGGTTGGTGAAACACCAATTACAAAGTTTCGTAGAATCTGCTCTTTCTTGGATTTTCTAAGATTTACTCCGGCAAAGTATATCGTAAGTTTTATGCAAAAGCCCTCGGGTCATATGATTGGGCCACAGGGGCACTAAAACACACAACAGTTCGTGTTTTTTAACACCGAACTAGCCTAAAATACACAAACTACGATGCACGCGCCAGGAACCGAGCTTACGCTTAACCCGGCATTGTGTGGGGTCTCAGCAGAACGCCATTGACGGGGGGGGGGGGGTTAAACGCCCCCTGGTTATCTTCCGAACCAATGATCGCAGCGAGATGCGCAAGGCGGCAATCGAAAGCTCTCAATGAGATGAATCTAAAGCATACTCAAAAATGTCAAAGTGAGGTCAAATGTCAGGTCACGGTCAGGTTAAATGTCAAAATCGACGTATTTTAGTTTATGGGCGATACTTTCCATCCAAAGCCTTCGATTACGACCTGATCACCCAACGTACTACGAAAGGTATTATACACATCCCCATGAGCTTAAGTGAGATTGTTGGCCAATGTCAAGGTTAGGGTCAGGTCACAAAAGGTCACTATGCTAAAAATATGTACGAAAGTCATGCAACACATGTTTTATGAGTTATTTTCCACGTATAATTCGACAGTGATAGTCATTTTACCACCTGATTTGATTTACGTGAAGTTAATGTCAAGTTCAGGTCAAGTTCAGGTCACTGAAGGTCAACATTTTTAATTGATAAATCTAAATAAACAAGACATGTTTCTAGACCACTTTTGCATCACAAATACAGTGGTGGCATTTATTTGGCTGTATCTGGTCAATAAAGGCCAAACACCGCATTTGTAAATATGACGTCATGAGTTACCCAAACTTTAGATGTCATAAGTCAGTCAAAAATTGTGATATCATTCTAAAATTTGGTATGTTAGTTTAACATATGTGGTTCACTGACATATATTCCGGCTTTTTGAATATCTTTAAAAATCTGATTTTGTTGACATTTTCCCCCCCCCCAAAACATTTGAATTGTTGGGTCAAACCCCAACGTTTACCAATTCCGAGATAGCCAGTTTGTAGCCCTTGCAATTGTGTATCTTTTGACGTTTTTCGATTTTATTTGACTTAAATAGGACATTTCTACGGCCTGGCAAAGTTTAGCTGATTTTTGTGTCAAACTCGTGTGTAGTGACGTCACTAATTTCGATTTAACTCGAAATATTTGACGAAATTCTTTTATTTTTTCACAAAAGACGTCAAATTGATGTAGAAGAAGGTACCCAAAGTTTCACGTTGATGGTGCTATTGGTTTTTGAGCTATTATAAAAAACTTAATCGAGGGGGCGTTAAACGTCCCCCCCAACCAGTCAATGACGGGTTAAAACCGAACAAGACACTGTTGACATCCGGCGACAGTTCGTTAAACACAGCAGCAGCGCGGTACGCAAACCGTCTCCGTCCAGATTCTCGCCTGAATTTAGGGAGACAAATCACCCCCTGACGCGAGGCTCTGCCATGGGTTTCACCTTGCAAGGCGAATTGACTGGCGAACGTTTTCGGACTCTCCTGCCGACAAAATGCGCTTGAGAAGACATAGGGTATGGTACAGTGTACCATTTTGTCTGCACTCAGCCAACTCAGACCACGGACGGCATCGCCACGGTGTGGTCACGTTTGCGACGATCGGTACCAACACGTGCACTCAAATTAATTATTTGCTGTGCCCTGTGCAAACACTGGTCGCTGCAGTTACCATAAACACCTAGTCAATAACGCAACACAGAGTGAACCTGTGAATAACGCAACATTCAATAACGAACTGTTGACGAGCGGTTTTAAAGTGTTATTCGGCAGACGATGACGAGCCTGATAGAGTCCAAGGAGTTGACCAGACCACTTGTCAACCAAATGATCAATATGTGATTCATATGATAGATGCTTAGATTTTATCATGAGGCTTAGATTTTTCACTGGAAGTCCACTGTTCACTAGATTCAATAACATCAATGATGGAGCCTGACCGACGAAATGTTCCAGATTCAGAACTACTACTTTGATGAAGATAATACTTCGCCAGTACACGGTTTAAGTGCGCACCGGGCTACTATCCAAAACATCCCTAAGGACTAAGGTCACAATTTAACTCTCGCCAGTGCAGGGGGGGTTTCGGGAATAACTTGCGTAAATATCAACCGATTTCGATGAAACTTTCAGTAACCTACTTGTGAACAATGTGACACATATTCTGAAATTTATAAGTTGTAGATCATATGACCCGTGACCTATTACCTGTTTTCAAGGTCATGTCAGGCGCAACTGGCGTCCCGTAGTATTGATCCTTGTAACCAGTGGCGGATCCAGGATTTTCTAAGGCAGGGGGCTTCAGGTCCGAGGGCGGCATATTTCCTCGGTGACGGGGGCGGCATGGTCCGGAGGGGCACCAATCCAATATGTCAATTAAACGGGTAAAATATGCCTCTTCCTTAACTCGCGCCCCCCCCCCCCCTCCGGGGGGGGGGGGCAGAATCTGCCCCTCCCAGATTTTCTCAATATCTTGAAAACTATGATAGATATTGACGTGAAACGTTCCGTACCTTATGTTGCATCCATTTTACGTCTTCTCAACATGTCAGTTGGGCAAACTACAGAGAGGCGATCAAAAATAGATCAATCAATTTGTATATTTTGTTATGCCCAAATTTGGGCATACATGCAGTATCAAACTGTGAGGCTTATGCCAGGCCAATTCGGAGCAACACACGCATACTCAGAGGTTAAAAAGTGTTGGAGTGCATGTTGTCCATCAATATATCGGAATAATAAATGTGACCAGATTCGGCAATTGCCCTTATTCCACTGTAAATGACGATCTAAATATTGATTACGCCACAGCGTGAAATATTATTTTTAGATCGGTCGTCAGCCAGCTAATCCAATTTTAGATCGTGAAGTCAGGTGGCGAATCAAAATTGATATCGCTAAGGCTGCTGCGAGTGCCCAAATTGAGATCGCCGACCCTTACTTTGGCCATATCTGCCAAAGTAGCGATCTGATCATACAAGAAAATATGATGGCGCGATTCGTGCAGTTTCAACCGAAAACAAAATCCAGGGGTGATGGGCCATTTTTTGAGGAGTGATTTTGTTGAAATTGCATTTTATGGCTTTTAATTACCAGATACAGGCAAATAAATGCCACCACCACTGTATTTATTAGACAAAACCGATCTAGAAACATGACTTTTTTATTTATATTAATCAATTTCACATTTTGACCTTATGCAACCTGACCTTGACCTGAAATTCGCCTAAGGGCCATTATATGGGGTCAGGATGTAACATTGGCTACTACTATCAAATTATACGTGTAAAATAACCCATAAAACATGTGTCGCATGACTTTCGTACTTTTTGCCAATAGTTATATTTTCTGACCTGCCATTGACGGCTTGACCTTCGCCTACAATCTCAATTTCCCTTATGCGGAAGATGTATTATGCCTCTGAGAGCAATTTGTGCCATAAAAGTCGCAATATAAGGCTTTAAATGGAAAGTATAGCAAATCAACCAAATACCACGCTTTTGACATTTCACCTGACTGTGACCTGACATGTGACCTTATTTTGAACATTTCACGTATGTTTTACGTGCTTCTCATTGAGAGCTTTCGATTGCTCCCTTGCGCGTCTCGTTGCGGTTATTGGTTCGGAAGATAACGAGGTGGCAGTATATGCCCCCCCCCCCGTTCGGCTGAATACTCCAGCGGGGCGCGGGACCCTTTTGAAAACCTGGTAGCATGATCGAAGGTCCGACTGCGGATCTACGCATACGTAGGTTTACATGATTCACAAGATTTACATGATGTTTCTTATTCTCCAGGCTAATTACATGTAGCCCGGAGAAGCAAAAAAATATATTGTCGCAACATCGGGAAACTAAGTTGCATACATGGATAAACAAGGAGCAAAATCTTGTGTTACGACTAGAGATGGCAAAAGTTGCTATTTTTTGGACCCAGACCCGACCCGGTCCCAAAAGCTGAAACATGGGCCAGTTATACCCGGTGCAAGGGAAGTTTGGACCCAGCGGACCCAACTAGCAAAATGTTGTCTCGCAACTAATATTGACAAATATGCACTCTACAGTTAGTGCAAGTAAACTAAGTCTTGTAGTTGCAAATACATACAGTTCAGATTGGCCAACAGCACACAGAAACATGCGTATCAGTGTGCCTACTTGCATGAAACATAAGTTGGACCCAGTCTGTACCCGGTATCATTTGGCGGGACCCAGTCTGGGACGAACTGGGTCCAGACTGGGTCTAGAGACCGGGTCCTCGGGTCCACGTTTTGCCACCTCTAGTTACGACAGTTGAGTCGTTCTTATTGGGTCGCGCCAATCCAAGGATGGTTGGTTACCGATGGTTTTGTCACAATGGAATGAGAGTCAATACAGGCAAAACTCAGATGTTAGTATTGGGGACACCAGCTATGTTAAGGAGTCTCCCACCAATCACTGTCAGATTCTGTAGGTCCGTGTTAGGAGACGCGGGGACAGTGAAAAACCTGGGGCTCTATCTAGACCGCCATCTAAGCTACCAGGCACACATTGACGCAACTACTTCGAAATGCACTGGTATTCTGATCGCTCTAAGCCACGCCCGTCATGTGATGCCTGCGAGCACACTGAAAATAATTGTACAAGCTCTTGTCATGTACATCGTGCGATACTATATGAGCGTGTATGGATCGTGTGGTGTGACGCAGATGGTTCGCGTACAGAAGGTCATCAACTTCTGCGCGAGGGTCGTCAGTGGCCGCAAACGAAGCGATCACATCTCGGACGTCATTGAGCAGCTCGGCTGGTTACGAGCGGCTGAGTTGGCCGAGTACCACACCATCTGCGCAGTCCAACGGGCTATAGTGACGAATACCCCAGAACACATCAGGGAATCAGGTAGCCCAGTAGCCCACGAGGTACATGAGCACAGCACCCGAAACGCCGACAGAATAACGCAGCCACGAGCCCGAACTGAGACAGGGAAGCGCCGACTGTGCATCAGAGGAGTCACAATGTTGAACCGCACCAAATTGAACCCACATGTGTCATCGTTCCGCGGAAATGTGAAACGCACGATCCTGTCGAGGCGCCACTGAATGCTCCGTGTCCTGTATGTCGTGTATGCCCTGTATGTCATACGCACTTCGTGTTCGTTGGGCTGATGCCTATATCAACTTGTCCAATGTTTTAACTGGTTCTACGTGTCAGGTGAAAAGCCACCATGTTTGTGGATCCTTGATGAATATACATCTACATCTAAAAAAGGGGATTATAAAACGTTTTCAGTGTCGGTCACCGATTTTACAATTTTACATTTGGCCTCAAAATCAAATCGAACATCCTGTTCCCAGAATCAGGTTCATTTTGACCTTACAGGTCTCCTTCACGGTCAAATGCAATGTAAAAGGACGGGGGACGCTGTAGCGCCCAAAGTTTGCGTCCGATTGCAACACAAATGGTCTCAAACGATGCCCCGTCCCATTTCCAGGAATTATTATTAGAGTAAATTTGTTCCCGTGACCTTCAAGGTCAAAGGACTGGGAAAGCTGTAGCGCCCAACTTTGGGCGCTAACTTGAAGGTCACGGGGCACAACTCTAAGAATGCTTGTCATTCTGGAAATGGAAAGGACGGGGGAAAATCCCGTCCTTTGACCCTGCATTTGACATTGAAGATCACAGGGCTTGACCTTGAAGGTCACAAGGCACAACTCTGGACATTCTTGTCATCTTGGAACTGGGCACAAGGAATCGTTTGAGACCAATTTGTCGCGATCGGACGGTAACTTTGGGCGCTACAGCGTTCCCCGTCGTTTGACCTTTAATTTGATCTTGAAGGAGACCAGTAAGGGCAAAATGGACCTGATTTTTTAGCGCCAGTTTTGACGTTAGTCCTTAGGACCAAATCGCGTAAAAATCCGTGACAGACGCTGAAAATGTTTCTGTGGAGCTGTGGACATCATGGACATTGGACATTCATCCAAACTATTTTTAGGCGCCCCGAGTGTGAAAGGTACAATACGGCAGCACCTGCAACGCCTCGCCAGGCATATTTAAAAAAAGTGTCACGGTTATTTGATGGGGATCCAGGCCTCCTCGTAGGCGCCATCCAGGGCGCTATCGGGAGTGGGGGGAGGAGAAGCGTATTATTGGTTTCGAAGGTCACGGGTGCCCGGTCGCCATCGGAGGGAAGCTGAAGGCGTCGGGGCGCCATCATTCGAGTGCGCCGGGACACCGCATCGCTTTCGGGTCGGCAAGGTGCCCTTCGGGGGCGGTATGATACCTTCCGAGGGTAGCAAGATGCTTTTCGAGGGTGGCAAGACGTCTTCCGAACTCCGAAAGAGGCATAATGCACTCTGAGGGCGGCAAGATGTCTTCCGAGGGCGGCAAAATGTTTTCCCAGGGCGACATGATGCTTTCCGAGGGCGGCATAATGCGCTCTGAGGGCGGCAAGATGCCTTCCAAGGGCGGCAATATGTCTCCGAAGGCGGCATGATGCCTTCCAAGAGCAGCATAATGCACTCTGCGGGCAGCAGGATGCCTTCCGAGGGCGGCATATTGCAATCTGAGGGCGGCATAATGTGCTTTGAGGGCGGTAAGATGCCTTCCGAGGGTCACAAGACATCTTTCGAGGTCGACATAATGCACTTCGAGGGCGGTAAAATGTCTTCCGAGGGCGGCAAGATGTTTCCCGAGGGCCGCATGACGATTTCCGAGGGCGGCATAATGATCTCTGGACTCTGAGAAGAGCATGATGCCTTCTGAGGGCGGCATAACGCGATCTGAGGGCGGCAATATGTCTTCCGAGGGCGGCATGATGCCTTCGAAGAGCGGCATAATGCGCACTGAGGGCGGCAAGATGCCTTCAGAGGGCGGCATAATGTGCTCTGAGGGCGGCAAGATGCCTTCAGAGGGCGATAAGGCATCTTCTGAGGGCGGCATAATGCACTCCGATTGCGGCAAAATGTCTTCCGAGGGTGACACGATGTTTTCCGAGGGCGACACGATGTTTTCCGAGGGTGGCATGATGCCTTCCTAGAGCGGCATGGTGCCTTCCGAGGGCGGCATGATGCCTTCCGAGGGCGGCATAATGCCTTCCGAGGGCGGCATAATGCCTTCCGAGGGCGGCGATGTATTGTATTGTATTGTATAATCACGAACAATCCACACGATTGTGTTTTCTACAGTTCTGAGTCAATAAAGGGATAAACATGGGATAAGACATGACACATAGTAAAACATGCGCACATATGTAAACATACGTCCACACCGAAATCGAAACAGAATCAGACATTCGCTGGCAGGAGTCGGCGCTTCAGCTGGCTTTTAAATTGTCTGACAGACATGTCGTTGAATTCGCGTGGCAGCTCGTTCATACCATGAGCAGCGCGGTAGGCGAAGCGCCTCTTGCCAGTCTCCGTCCTAACCCGCGGTAGGAATAGGAGCCGGTCCTGCCTAGTGTGTCGCGAGTGGGCAGGCCTGTCACAGTGGGTCACGAATATCTCGCCGAGACTCTCCGGCTCAGCGGTGCGGCGGGCTTTGTTAACCCGCGCACTGCAGGGGGTTGATTTCCGCCCCCCTCAGGTTTTTCTAAGATAGCGAAAAAACGCGCCGCCGAGTTTTGGTACACCTGTTAGGACATCAATTGCGCACACTTTGAAAAAAAATATACTCGGGTCATCTCAGGTCAGGTCACCAGACCAGGTCAAGTGACCCCACCACCAAAAATGCTTGCAGTTGTGCCAAAGCCAGAGTTTTTCACCGATCAGGTTGAAACTTACAGGAGATCATGAGGGCATCAGTACTTACAATTCGATTATCTCGGAATTTTGATATCGGTGACCTAAGGTCAGATCAATTTCGTAACCTCCCCATAACCACGCAAAGCTCCTTTCCAAACTGCAAACCTATTCTATCGATCCTACCTGGTTTTCCTCTTACCTCACTGGCCACACTCAATCTGTTTGTACAGCTGACGGGCGTGGAAACCGTCACCTTTCCCGATCCCTACCCAATCCTATCGGTGTCTTCCAAGGATCCTCACTTGGCCCGCTCCTATTCCAGATTTTCGCCAACGATCTTTCCCTGTTCGCACCACAGGCGCACGTGGTGCAGTACGCTGACGATACCCAAATTCTGGTCTCAGGCAAAAAAGGATCCCTTCCTCAGCTCATTGCTACCATGGAACAGGCTTTATCATCTCTCGATGCCTGGTTCCATTCCCATGGTTTGAAAGTAAATACCGGGAAAACAGGACTCATGGTCTGTGGTTCCCGTCCAAATTGTCGCGGCATGGCCCCGACCACTATTCGGTTCCGCGAGGACATAGTGCGTGAGAGCCCCACGGTGAGGAACCTTGGCGTACTGTTCGACAAGAACCTCTCGTGGGACTCACACGTATCTGCCCTCGTCAAAAAATGTAACGGTATCCTCATCGGCCTGACCCACGTGCGTCATCAGATCCCTTCGTCACTTCTTCCTATCATAGTCGACGCCCTTGTCATCTCGCACGTCCGATACTGTTTGACGGTGTTCGGCAACGGCTCAGAGAAAAACATGCAGCGCCTCCAAAAGATCCTCAATTTTGGCTTGCGCGCTGTCTCTGGCCGGCGTAAATTTGATCACATATCGGACGTGCGAGATGAACTGGGCTGGCTCACCGCCCGGCAGCTGTACGAACTTCAACCCCTCAATCTTCTTCACAAAATTCGCACCACCGGGGAACCACAGGCTCTCGCTTCCCTGCTTTCGACAAACTCTGAGTCTCGATCTAGAAGCACACGCCAGGACGCTGATTTGGCCCTCCCGCGCGTGAGAACCGAAGCCGGCAAGAGACGCTTTTTATATAGTGTAGCGCAGCGCTACAACGCGTTGCCGCCGGACCTGCGTGAGGCGTCTGTACCATCTTTTAAACGTCAGCTCGGTGATATTTTACATGGTGTATGATGGGTGTCGTGTATGTTTATGTCGGTCGCTGTGTGAATGTGTGTATGATCATGGAGTGTATTTGAGTTTTGGTATGCATGTTCCTAAGTGTCGTTTTTAACATGTCTCTACCTTTTAACCATGACGCGACACTCAGAATAGTCGTTTTATGCATCGGAGAGTGTTTTTACTGTCAATACATACATACATACATAATAAGTCAATGGGGAAATATACAAATGCTTCCTATTTCAAGGATATGCATGATATTAGCCCAATTACTTCTGGATCATGTTATTATAGGATATTCTTGATGATCCAAGTGTAAGTTTTGTTAAGTGACCCCTATTGGGTCATTTGAGGTCATGCGAGGTCACCTTCACTTTTTTGTCAATAACTCTCGACATAATGAAGATAGAGAAGTAAAACAGACATCAATGTGTTTGTCTCGTTGAGACACGTCTTCTCATATTCAAAATGCCCTACTTGGGTCACCACTTGACCTTGACCTGAGGTCAAACTGTTAAGTTGGCTTAACAAGGTCACTATATATATCATTGAAAGCGCCTTGACAAGATAAACACAATGACGTAAACAGTTTTTCGTTATCTTTATTAAGTAAAAAGTTAATGGCAAAAAACGATTTGGCAAAAACACTGCATTTTTTTCCTTTTTGACCTCTGCAGCCTCAAATATTGACCTGAGATAAAATCTGAGGACACTTTAGCGATTGCAAATGTCACTGGCTGGCGTTTGCTTTTTCCGTTTGTTTCTAACTATAATCGTTTCTGAGATATATGGTAATTTCTGGAGCGATGTCCTAAAACAGGAAAAAGACTGGAAAATTTGGCCTTTGATGACCTCTGGTGATCTCAATTTTGACCTGACCTAAAAGAGCACTGTAATACTTTCGATAGAACATGTATGAAGCTATCAAATGTCCTTTTTCGCTTCTCGCTACGTTGCGTAGTTTTCGAGATCTCAGGGGGGGGGGGGGCGGAAATCAACCCCCCCTGCAGTTCGTGTTCGGCGCAAAGCCCCTGCAGTGCGCGGGTTAAGAAGGCAGAGGGTTTGGTAGAGGACGAGGTTGGGAGCATCCAGCCACCCCAGCGCGTCACGCACACCAGAAACGCGGTCGTGCTTGCGTTTTCCGGAAACGACTCGGGCAGCGAAGTTGATGAGCTTCGGAATGCGGTGTAGGTTTTTGGCGGAACCGCTGCCGTACACGACCAGGCAGGAACGGATGTGTGAGACCACGAGGGAGGTGACGATTTCGGGGAGGATTTCTGGAGGGAGGAAATGGCGGATGTGGGTTTCTAAGGCAGGGGGCTTCAGCCCCTACGGCCCCCCCTGGATCCGCCACTGCTCGTAACTTGTGCATAGTGTTTGCTGTTCAGGAGCATATGCACAGGTCTTTCCAGGTGACAGTTGTGGTTTCCATTGAAATTGTGACCTTGATTGACCTTTTCAACAGGTCAACCGAGGTCACTGACCTCCGATGACCTCATATTACGTTTTTGGCTTCTGGCAGTTTCTAGGACATTTTGTGACCCTGATTTCAAATATGGGATCCATTTTAAATAGTTATATGTTCCACTGGGGTCATGCGCCCCAACAGGTCAACTGAGGTCACTGACCTCAAATGACCTGACATGACCTGACATGACCTGACATGACCTTTTTGGAATTTGGCAGTTTCTAGGACAGTTTGTGACGCTGATTTCAAATTTGGCACCAATTTAGCATAATTATATGCTCATTCGCGATTCTAGCTCGATTAAATTCAATTTATACGCATTTACAATTTGGTTGAATTTTGGGTAATTGACATTACGTCAGAGGTTACCTAATGACATAGGACCTTAAAATCGGGTATGAATGGCTTCCTCCCGTGACAAGCAACACGCTCGTTTTTAATTGAAGCTCTAGCCCTATTAGGGGCGAAACGCCAGGGGGAGTTGTACCCCCTGCACGGTCACGCACTGATCAGACGCTGCACGGGCGAGGGTTAATTCCCCAGTCAGGATTGTTAGACTGTTGCGTTGTGGCAAGCAAGCATGATTAAAAATTGCGCATCTAAATCATTAATGTTAGCGGAAAGTTGGGCGACAGTATGAGAGCGCGGCGGTAAACGGACTGACCCTAATCCATAGGGTCTCAAGCTTGGAGACGGTATTCACCGCGGGGGTTTCGATATTTTCTTAACATTCAGACCATCTCGCACCAGAAGCGCCGGCGGAACACCACGGCAAGCCACTCCACCACAACCGCGAGCGGAACACCACGGCAATAGAATATAGGTAAAGCGGAAACGGCTTTTTCAACATAAGGCCAATGGGAGGCAGTTTGTCAGCTGGCAAGTTTTCAATTACATATTCTACTTAACGGTTAAGTTTCATACTTTGTCATACATCCTTATTTTAAACTTCATTTGCAGCAAACATATATCATCGATATCTGTTAGAAATTACAGACAATAATTTTCGCTAATGTGGCAATGCTGAAGGAATGGGAGCTTTTTGGCGTATGACCCGGCGCACGGTAGACAAGTAGGTCACCACCATTCCGTGGTGGAACTTTATGAAATCGTTTTTTTTTTTGGGGGGGGGGGGGGGGGCAACATACGAATGCTCAAATTGAAACTAAATGTCTAATACTATACATATATATATATATATATATATATATATATATATATATATATATATATATATATATATATATATATTATATATATTATATATATAATATATATATATATATATATATATATATATATATATATATATATATATATATATATATATATATATATATATATATATATATATATAATATATATATATATATATATATATATATATATATATATATATATATATATATATATATATATATATATATATATATATATATATATATATATATATATATATATATATATATATATATATATATATATTATATATATATATATATATATATATATATATATATAATATATATATATATATATATATATATATATATATATATATATTATATATATATATATATATATATATATATATATATATATATATATATATTATATATGTATATGTATATGTATATGTATATGTATATGTATATGTATATGTATATGTATATGTATATGTATATGTATATGTATATGTATTTGTATATGTATATGTATATGTATATGTATATGTATATGTATATGTATATGTATATGTATATGTATATGTATATGTATATGTATATGTATATGTATATGTATATGTATATGTATATGTATATGTATATGTATATGTATATGTATATGTATATGTATATGTATATGTATATGTATATGTATATGTATATGTATATGTATATGTATATGTATATGTATATGTATATGTATATGTATATGTATATGTATATGTATATGTATATGTATATGTATATGTATATGTATATGTATATGTATATGTATATGTATATGTATATGTATATGTATATGTATATGTATATGTATATGTATATGTATATGTATATGTATATGTATATGTATATGTATATGTATATGTATATGTATATGTATATGTATATGTATATGTATATGTATATGTATATGTATATGTATATGTATATGTATATGTATATGTATATGTATATGTATATGTATATGTATATGTATATGTATATGTATATGTATATGTATATGTATATGTATATGTATATGTATATGTATATGTATATGTATATGTATATGTATATGTATATGTATATGTATATGTATATGTATATGTATATGTATATGTATATGTAGATGTAGATGTAGATGTAGATGTAGATGTAGATGTAGATGTAGATGTAGATGTAGATGTAGATGTAGATGTAGATGTAGATGTAGATGTAGATGTAGATGTAGATGTAGATGTAGAGTAGATGTAGATGTAGATGTAGATGTAGATGTAGATGTAGATGTAGATGTAGATGTAGATGTAGATG
>JAXIVJ010012037.1:0-41595 GCA_036785665.1 Chirona hameri | reverse complement strand
CAGGGCCTTTTTTAGACTGTGGGCCCTTCCTGGGGTCAGCCGGTCAGAGGTCTAAGAAAGCCATCGGCGGGTCTTGATAAGGTATTTCAACTGGTCAGAAAGAGCCTCGATCAGGCTTTTACAGTGCCCTGGGCCCTATGCCCTCAGTGACCGGTCTTATGTCCTCGGCCGGTCTGAGAAGGCATTTTACAGACCTACCTGAGAGCTTGGTCAAAGTGGTCCAAGACGGGTCAGAAGTGAACTCGACTGACCTAAGAAGGCCCTCGGCTTGTGTAAGACGACATTTTATGGGCAGCCTGAGAGTTGTATCTGGCCGGTTTGAGAGGCCTGTGCCAGTCTAGGAGAGCCTTAGCTAGTCTGAGAGCCTGCAGCTGATCGAGACGGTATTTTCCAAATCTGAGAGCGCCTTATGTCGGTCTGAGAGGTCCCTTGGAACGTTTAAGAGGGCCCTCGAGCCGGTCTTAGAAGGCTTCTGTCGGACCTGAGAGGAAACTAGGCCGATCCTGAGGTCCTCTCTCAGACCTCAGAGGGCCCGACGGCGGCCCTAGAGGGCCCTCCGGCGGCCCGAGAGGGCCCTCGGTTGCTCTGAGAGGGGTACTGAAAGTTTGGTAACGATACTGGCAATACCTAGTCAACGAAATGCTGTAAAGTAAAAAGAGGAGGCAAACTAGACCCACAGTATCACGTGTATTAAGTTAACTGGATTTCAGAGCCGGGGAAATCATGTAGTTCATAGTTTTGGGGTTTGAGTCTTTTGGGTTCAGGTGGCTAGGTGTGGTGGATCGAGCCAGGGGCGGTGGAAGCGGAAGCAGGGGAGCCACTGTCCCCCACGCAAGCAATTGGGGAGGCAAACGATTTGTAAAAAATGGTTTTGCTCCACATAACATCTCAAGTGGGCCCGGCCGAAAGGTATAATTTTATAGACGAAAAACCGGTTAGTAGGGTTATACGTAAGGTCACATCAGGCATGACACCTTCTCAGACCAGCACGGGTCTATCTGTTAAGACCAGTCGAGGCCCATAGCCAGAGGCGGGTGCCATTGAGGGGGGGGGCATCGGAGTCATGCCCCAAAACGAATGAAATTCGATCGAAACATAGGTACGCATTTATGGATATGAAATACAATTTTAACACCTTGTATAAGGGAAAGCATATTTTGACTCAGTACTTAATGTACACATTAGTGAAATCCGATGAGCTTTTTTATTGTGTAAAACTTTGTGTTATATGCACCCAGAACCAACTTCTGACCGTTTTGGATCCGACAGTGGCATCTCAGGTCTGGCAAGAGCGCTCTCAATTCAATTTTAGCTGTCGAATAAACCACACAGACCTGCCTGACAATCAAATATCTCCTACTTTTTTATTTGTGGTTATATAAAGTTCCAAAGCATAGAAACAACTCATTAAAAAATATAAGCTTATAAGGACTTCAAAAACCTTAAGATATATGATGGTGACTTGCACGGTCAATGTGTGTAAAGGACTTGAAGTCGTGTCTTTAAAACTAACCGGCTTATGACTTCCAAAGAAAAAATGAGTCACTTTTTTACTATAAGTATGCTTTACCTATGCCACTTATTTGCAATGTTCGATGATAATATCATTCGATGCGTATCGATGAGACAAACACAATGGTGAAATCTGTTTTACTTTATAATGTTTCTATCAAAGTTATTCCTTCAAAATAATACGGTGATTTTTAGAATGTTTCAAATTTAATGGATTATCCTGACCTAACTATTAACCTTGAGGTAAATTCTGATGCAACTGTAGTGACAGAAAACTCGATTATCTTTTGTTTTATTTTTCGGCGCGTCGCTAACTCTTTTAGTTATCGAGATATAGACGGTTTAGCTAGGGCACTCATATATAGCCGAAATATGACCTTTGGTGACCTCAGGTGACCTCAATATTGACTTGACCCCTAAAAAGACCTTATACTTTCGATAGAGCTTGTCTCGAGCTATCCTAACAGCGTGTTTCACTTGTCGCTTCGTTGCGGGTTTTTTCCAGGTCTTGGGGGGGGGGGCGAAAATCCCCCTCCGGCAGTTCGTGGTTGGTGCGAGCCCCCGGCAGTGCTCGGGACGCGGGTTAAAGGGAAATAATGACCTTTTGATTTTGTTAGCAACAATTTCTTAGGCTACCGTTATGTTTTTAAAATTATTTTATTTAAATTTAAGAATTAAATAAAATTATTCCCAAATTCAAAGTTGTAAGTTTGGAAAAAATACAAAACAAGTACCTTGTGTACTTCATGAAGGTCATTGACAAATTCGTCCTTCCCTACCATTGTTAACATCGAGTGCGGCATGTGTGGAAGCTCTGTGACATTTCCGATCAAACTGAGCGCTGCTCGGACACCCGCTAGTAGCGCTTTCGTTCTCCATGGCAACCAGGCGTCAGCCAATCAAAAGCCAGAAAGGGAATACGTTCTGGCTTTTCATTGGCTCACGCCTGGTTGCCATGGAGAACGAAAGCGCTACTAGCGTGCGTTCGAGCAGCGCTCTGATCCGTGAAGCAATCCGTGAAGCATCCGTGATGCATGACTGACTATCAGTATAAGTCATGAATAACAACAACATGCAAACTATACCAACTCGAATAAAATAAGAGCGGAATGAATTGAACCCCAGGCAAGCTAGTATTCGCAAAGCACTCGGCACTGCGCCACAATAGCAAAAGGTGAGGGAAATGCATATTGGATACAATATTATTACGTCACAAGTTTCTGAATTGTCAACTACTATGAAATACAGTGATAAAATACCTTTAATAATGATTAACAAGAAAATTCAAACTTAAAAACAATAATTTGAATAAGTCTTTAATTAGCTTTCAACTCGAAATCAGATATATTTTGCAATGCTACACAAGAATGGCACCAGTGACGTCATTAACAAAGCCTGCTACGGGACTTGGGTATACTAATCAGGAACAACTCGCCAAGTGCGCCGAGATGGTTAAGTGCGCCGAGAAGCATGACAATGACTTTGTAAACAAATCGCCGACGCTAAATAGGTCGCCGTCGATGTGCATCGATGAGCATCGATAGGATTTAATTGCCAGTTTTGTGTTATTGTTCGTTAGTTTTTTTGGGAAAAATTATTATTTTTCATGATAAAATAAAGCATAGTGTTATATACAGCCACAGACAAACTATACACAACTCCTAATGTTGAAAACAAATGAATCGATTTTCACAAATTGAGGGTCGCAACCACTAACTATGCCGCGATGATGTGCATCGATGAGCTTCCGATTTTATTGCCACTTTTTTCAATCGCTGTTAGTTTTAGAAGATCGCCGGGCATATAATCACAACAAGCAGAACGCACAATATATTTTCCACTCCATTGCGTAAAAAAACTACGGGAAAAGCCCGCAGTTTGATGAGGACCAAAAGTACTTGACAAAAGGTCAGAAATAGTGCAAGTACCGGTCGTTTAAAGTGTGGAACGCTTATCAACTTTAACTTGAAATATCTTTCGGTAGGAAAGTTTTCATGCAAAATGTGATGAATTTACAATATATTTTGATCTCGTCTGGCGATTTCAAGTGCTAACTCCATTTTAGTGGAAAAAGGTCATTATTTCCCTTTAAGGCATTCCGCGCCCATCTTCTGTTATCCACATCTCTCTATATGACCTAGGATCAGATACAATTATTGCAATACATCATGTTATATACAGTTATTGTCCTGTTCGTGAAACATATTGTACAATAATACAAATAAAAAATACAGCACGATTTGGGAGATAGCTTCCAATCATCGAAAAATATATGTCCCCCCCCCCCCCCCCCCAGTGAAAATCCCATACAGGAGGCCCTGCTATAAAGGACGGCAGAGAGTCCTCTATAACTGGAGGCCCTCTAAATGCCGACAGGGGCCCTCTGCAGATCGGCAGGGTCCTATAAAAGCTGGTAAAGGCCCTATCCACACTGGCTGGGGCCCATTTCTACGTATTTGCATATACATACCTTTAACAGACAAGGAAGTGTTGCTATTTATTCATGTTACGATTTTTTTCTTCGGTTGGTGGGCGTTCTTTTATGCGACGCTAAGGCATTTTGCGGGCGCCTGACACCGTCCCGCCTGGGCCCCTGGCCGCCAGATGGGGCCATGGCCAGTACCCAGGATTCACTCCAAGAGGGGGCAATTTTTGCTCAGGGGGCATAAAGTACCCCCCCCCCCCCCCCCCCCCAACAACAACAAAAAAAAACTCACCGGATTTGGCCCACTATATTTTTTAAATGGCATATTTCCACATTTTTATCTTTAAAAAAAAATCAAAAACTCATTCATTTTTTCGACCAAAGGGGGCACGTACAGACCTTCAGGGGGAGGGGCAATTGCCCCGTTTACGCCCCCTCTCTCCTTGTGTACACCTATGGTTATGGCCCCTTGCCCCCCTCCCCCCCTTGCCTACGCCCTTGCACATATGTGACATGTCTAAACTCTTACACAATCCAAAAACACACAAATCACGTGGTGGTTGTAAATCTGGAGTTTTATTTATAGAGGGCAGCACGTGGTGTAGAGGAGACGAAAGATGGCAGTGTGCAAAGGCGCCGCCAACTTCCAAAAGTTGGGGGGGGGGGGGCGGAGGCATTCTGAAATCTGAAGCCGATTCTTTCCATGCAACGCCCATAGGCGTAATGTTAGAATCCGAAAATGTTGGAGGGGACACGTCCCCCCCGTCCCCACCGCCCCCCCCCCCCCCTGTGGCGGAGCCCCTGGCAGTGTGAGCAGTTGGAAGCTGCAAGGTCTGTATAAATACCTATGTCCGTGAAGTAAATACCTATGTCCGTGAAGCCAACAGCCAACAAAACGGAAATTTGCAACGGCCGAATTTTTCGCCTAAAATACGCATGTAGGTCAAGTCGCATACGAGGATCACGAATCTGATGTTATTTTTAATGCCAAGGTCATAAGCCAAGGTCAAATGCGCAAAGAATGTTGTGTACCCTTATGTACCTTTTTACGGACAAACGGTACACCGCACGGCCTCGCAATGGCGACCGTTGGAAAGAGTGGCACAACATGAAGGTGGGATTTTCTTCCGAATTTCGATTAAGATCACCCAAGGTCACCCATCAAGATCAAACTATCCAAATCAACCGAAATCGACCTTATGTACCTTTGTACGGACAAACGGTGCTTTGCACGTTTTTTTTTTAAATGGCACCATTCGAAAGAGCGCCTCAAAATAAAGGTGTGGTTTTCCTCGTAATTTCGATTTGGGTCACACAAGGTCACCCATCAAGGTCAAACTATCAAAATCAATCAAATTCGACCTTATGTACCTTTTTACGAACAAACGGTGTTTTGCACGTTTTTTTAATGGCACTATTCAAAAGAGCGCCTCAAAATGAAGGTGCAGTTTCCTCGGAATTTCGATTTAACCTTGATGGGTCACCCAAGGTCACCCATCAAAGTCAAACTATAAAAGTCAATCAAAATCGACCTTATGTACCTTTTTACGGATCAACGGTACACCGTACGGCTTCGCAATGGCTACCATTCGAAAGAGCGGCTCAAAATGAAGGTGGGGTTTTCCTCGGAATTTCGATTTATGTCACTCAAGGCCACCCATCAAGGTCAAACTATCAAAACCAATCAAAAACGACCTTATGTACCCTTTTACGGACAAACGGTGCTTTGCAGGTTTTCTTAAATGGCACCATTCGAGAAAAAAAAACACATCTCAAAATGAAGGTGGGTTTTCCTCGGAATTTCGATTAAGATCACCCAAGGTCACCCATCAAGGTCAAACTATCAAAATCAACCAAAATCAACATTACGTGCCTTTTTACGGACAAATGGTGCTTTGCACGTTTTTTAAATGGCACCATTCGAAAGAGCGCCTCAAAATGAAGGTGGTGTTTTCCTCGGAATTTCGATTTAGGTCACCCAAGGTCAAACTATCAAAATCAACCAAAATCGACCTAACTACCTTGATGGGTGACCTTGGGTGACCTAAATCGAAATTCCGAGGAAAACCCCACCTTCATTTTGAGGCGCTCTTTCGAATAGTGCCATTTAAAAAAAACGTGCAAGGCACCGTTTGTCCGTAAAAAGGCACATAAGGTCGATTTTGATTGATTTTGATAGTTTGACCTTGATGGGTGACCTTGGGTAACCTAAATCGAAATTCCGAGGAAAACCCTACCTTCATTTTGAGCCGCTCTTTCGAATGGTGCCGTTTAAAAAAAACGTGCAAAGCACCGTTTGTCGGTAAAGAGGTACATCAGGTCGATTGTGACTGATTTTGATAGTTTGACCGTGATGGGTAACCTTGGGTCACCGAAATCAAAATTCAGAGGAAAACCCCACCTACCTTTTGAAGTGCTCTTTCGGATGGTGCCATTTAAAAAAAAACGTGCAAAGCACCGTTTGTCCGTAAAAAGGTGCATAAGGTCGGTTTGGATTTATTTTGATAGTTTGACCTTGATGGGTGACCTTGGGTGACCTGAATCGAAATTCCGAGGAAAACCCTACCTTCATTTTGAGGCACTCTTTCGAATGGTGCCATTTAAAAAACACGTGCGAAGTACCGTTTTTCCGTAAAAAGGTACATAAGGTCGATTTTGGTTGATTTTGATAGTTTGACCTAGATGGATGACCTTGGGTGACCTTAATCGAAATTCCGAGGAAAACCCCACCTTCATTTTGTGCTGCTATTTCGAATGGTCGCCATTGCCAGACCGTACGGTGCACCGTTTATCTGTAAAAAGGTACATAAGGGTACACAACCTTATTTACGCATTTGACCTTGACCTATGACCTTGACATTACAAATAATATCAGATTCGTGATCTTCGTATGCGACTTGACCTACATGCGTATTTTAGGCAAACATCGCAAACATTAGCGCGCAAATCGCAAACATTGCGCGCCACGCAGTCAGCTGATTTTTCGCGTCTACGAAGAATGCAACCTATATCGTTCGACCGCATATTATTGGTTTATTTTACAAAGTAAATACCAGACAATTGTTTTAAAAAATGGCATAATAATCTTCCTACTTAGGAAACAGTAGGAAGATTATGCTATTTTTTCCTACTTGTTGGCTAACTTCACGGCTGTTGGCCGTGAAGTTAGCTAACAGCCAGATTTTGGTGAATTTTTATAATTTGATCTTGATGGGTGACCTTGGGTGACCTAAATAGAAATTACGAGGAAAATCCCACCTTCATTTTGAGCCGCTCTTTCGAATGGTGGCCATTGCGAGGCCGTGCGGTGTACCGTTTGTCCGTAAAAAGGTACCTGCCATAAGGTCGATTTTGATTGATTTTGATAGTTTGACCTTGATGGGTGACCCTGGGCAGGCACGTAACCAAGGGGAGGGCGGCGGGGGCGCCGCCCCCCCCCCCCCCCCCCCTTAAATTTTGAGAATTTATTCTTTCCAATTCAAAGAATCTAAATAAATATTTTATTCGATTCATGTTTTATTCAACATTTAAATATATGTGGCATTGTGGTGAATTTATGTTAAATCAATACAAATGGAAACATGCATATATATGATTATTAAAACATTGTTACAGCAATACTATTTCCAGGGCCTATTTTAAGGGAAAACCACTGGGGGGGGGGCAAAAAGGTACCCACATTTGTGGGGTCATCTTTTTGTGGCAAAAAGGTACCCCCATTTGTTTCCTCCGCGGATTTGGGCCGGTCACCTTATTTTAGTATTCGAGCTTAAGAAATTCAATTTTCGAATTCACAAAAATTGATTTTGTGGACATTTTTTCGAGAAAAAAATGGGGTCAAAAACAAAAAAAAATCACAAATCCGAGATTGACATTTAGAAGAGAATGTCATTTCCTTTCTTTTGACATTTTTTATTTCCAATGTGCTTTGAAACTCTATTTTTACGATTTTTCAAACTTATTGGTTTTCCACCAAAAATGGCATGACATGACGTCATTAAAACGTTATTATCTCCCAAAACACTACATTAATTTCATTGAAATTTGGTGAGAAGACGTAGAATTTATCTATCACAGTTTTAAACTTATTGAGAAAATCCGGGAAGGGGCAGATTCTGCCCCCCCCCCCCCCCCCCCCCCCCCCCCCCAGCGTGTCACCGGGACTGCTTGAATTGCATCAGGTGCGCTGTTTTGTCTATCATTGAAAGCAAGGGATACATAAAAACTTCAAATTAAATCACTTGAGAGAAGAAAAAAACTTCCGTTTTCATGAAGTTTTCTCCTAAGATCATTGTTTTTCACGTCCAGTACAGTGAACGTGTAGGGGGCATACTTGTATTGCATGCTCCCCCCCCCCCCCATATTTCTGGGGGGCATTTGCCCCTGATGTCCGCCCCCTGAATCCGCCAGTGGGGGAGGATACCCTCCCCCCTTAGGTTTTTTGGAAATAGCGGTAAACGACGCCATTTCGCGCCGCCATTTTTGGTACAATTGCTTGCCTATCAATTGCCCAAATCCTGTAAATTTGTTTACCTCGGGTCTCCTCAGGTCACGTCACTAAGTCAGGTCTAGTGATCCCACCTCTAAAAAATGTAAGGTCGGGCCCAGCCACATTGCTTGACCGATCAGTTAGATACTCACAGGATTTAATCAGGTCATAAACACCTACAGTTTTATTTATTTTTTATTTCGGATGATTTTTACATCGGTGACCTAAGGTGAAGTATATTTTCTGACCTCCCAATTATAAGTCATTGGTGAAACATGAAAATGCATATAAATCCACAGGAAATGGCTAAATTTGGCCAATTTTTACCAGAGTCCCGCATCTTTTGCAAAATACAAAGATCCAGTGGCAGATCTACGGTTGGGCAACATGGGCAATTGCCCCCCCCCCCCCCCCCCAAGCGCCTGAAATCGGCGCAAAATTGACACATTTCCTGATATAGAAGAAAATCTAAGTAACTTTTACTGAGGTAAGTTAGCTTTAAATCAGCTATCAATGCATAAGCAAGCCAAATTCGATGCGTTTTCAGAATTGTGTAAGACTTTTGGGAATTTTGCCCTCCCCAAAAAAACACCCGTTCTGGATCCGCCAATACAAAGATCCGTGTGGTATTTTTATCCTGTGACCTCCACGAGGTAAAATATATTACCCTGAGGTCCAGGGGTGGTAAAGTGTTCTGTCCTTATGGATAAGGTCGGGGACAAAATGCTCTTTCTCATGAAGTACTCGGGGTCAAAATGCCAGCAAGAATCATTACTATGTCATTCCTGTGAAAATTTACTAAGCGATCATGTCCTTAGAAATACTGATCGTCAAAACCACTTTAGATGTATTATTCACTTAATCATCATATTCATCACGTCAGCATGTATGTACATTTACTTTTGTATTATTATTAGCAGTTACGTTTCAGCTCTTGATTGCCAATAACAATAAATTACATTACACAAAAAAATCCGACGAGAAAAAAAAGTCTGGACGATAGATTCAACACGTGGGGTCACTGAACCAAAAATGCAGCTGGGTCTTCAAGAATGGCCTATAATAACATGATCCAGAAGGAAGAGGGCTGATATCATGCGTATCCTCAGAAAAGGAAGCATTTGAATATTTCCCCATTGACTTATAATGGGGAGGTCACGAAATTGACCCGACCTTAGGTCACCGATATAAAAATACGAGATATACGAATTATAAGTACTATTACTCTTATGAAATCCTGTAAGTACGAAATCGATCGGCCAAAAACTGTGGCTGTGGTACGACCGCACACTTTTTTGGAGGTGGGGTCACGTGACCTGGCCTGGTGATCTGACCTGAGATGACCCGTGGTCATTTTTTTAACAATATGTGGGCAATTGATGCCTTAACACCTGTGCCAAAAATGGCGGCGCTGTGCACCGCCGTTTTTTTTCTCGCTATCCTGAAAAACCTTAGGGGGGCGTCTAAACGCCCCTCCCCGGCACGGCGCGGGAAGTCAGGACAATAGATTCCCCGGGGGCGGGGGCGGGATGCTAGTGCATTTGCAATGGAAGTCCATCGTCAGGACAATGGATTCGATTGTCTTGGGGCCCACCCTCTAACTCGAAAAATGAAAGGGCTAGAAAGACGCAGGAAAAAAACGTTCCAAAGTTCTTGAAAAGCACATTCGAAGGTTTTTCAGATATGTTTTCCTCAAGTCAATATTGAGGTCACCAGAGGTCATCGAAGGTCAGATTTGAAAGTTTTGGGACTTTGCTCCAGAAACCCCCAGATATCACAGAAACTATGATAGTTAGGAAGAAACGGAAAAAAACATGGAAATCCCTTGCAAAATGCAATTGCTAAAATGTAGTCAAATTTGAGGTCAGGTTAATAGTTAAAGCTCCAGAGCTCATCAAATGTCACAAAGGCTATTTAAAAAAGTTATCACGAATAGTTTTTTACCTAATAACGACAAGGAAATAATTTTGACGCCATCGTGCTTGTCTCGCCAAGACGCTTCGACTCATTTTAGTTTTGACCAGGTCAGGTCAACTTGCAAATGTGACCTCAGGTCAAGATCAAGTGGTGGTGACCCAAGTAGGTCATGTTGCATATGGGAAAACGTCCCGCGACGAGATAAACACATTGGTGTCTGTTTCACTTTTTTATCGTCATTATGTCGAGAGTTATTGACATAAAACTGTTGGTGACCTCGGATGACCTCGGCTGACCCTGTAGGGGTCACTGAACAAAAATGGCTCCTAAGACATCAAGAATTTCCTATAAAAACATGATCCAGAAGGAATTAGACTGCTATCTTGCGTCTCCTTAGAATAGGAAGCATTTGAATATTCCCCCTTAGACTTATAATGGAGAGGTCAATAAATTAAACCGACCTTAGGTCGCTGATATTCAAAATCCAAGATCAATGAATATTAGATATATGTGACCTTATGAAATTCTGAAGTGTAAAACCGATCATCTCAAAACTGTGACTGTGGTACGACCACAAGTTTTTTTTTGGGAGGTGGGGTCACGTGACCTGGTATGGTGACCTGACCTGAGATGACCCGATAATTTGTTTACATAATGTGGAGAACTGATGCACAAACAGCTGTGCCAAAAATGGCGGCGTTGCGCGTCGCTGTTTTTCCGCTATCCGCGAAAAACCTGAGGGTTTTTCCTGATACCTGAGGGTGAGGGTCTACTTCCCCCCCCCCCCCCCCCGTCACGGCGCTGGTTAAAATATAGGGACGATGTGAGCATGCAGCCAGGTGTTAGGTATTCATGTGAAGTAAAAAATGACCCCAGCTGTGCTGGGTTCATTTTTGTATGTGCCACTTTTGGTCCGGGCCACTCAAAGTCTTTTACCACCCCTGCTGAGGTGATTCGTCATTTTCTTCCATAACTTGTTTACCAAACCAGTAAGGCGACGTAGTTGGCGATGAACGAGCGAACGCGAAGGAAATGTATGGTGAATTTCAACTCGATCAGGGAAGTAGTTTCTGAGATACAAATACGTGGTGCACACGTGCGCACGTGCGTCGTGCAGAAGCACCCCACCCCTGACTTGTGGGAAAGTGGCGGGCGGCTGAGAGATCTCTAACCACCAGACTGGGTATTGATTCGACACTGATTGAACCGATGATGAGAACTAAAATAACCGGTAACCTCATAATAAGTAAGTAAAGAAATAAATTAATGCCAAAATTATATTATTGGATATTTCGCTATTGAAACTTCGTCAGCAATCAAGTTTCAATAGCTTCAATAGCGAAATATCCAATAATATAATTTCGGTCTTAATTTATGTTTTTACTTACTTACTAGATGGCCTTTATTGCGCGATGCGCAATTTATATAGCCAGCTTATTTATATATGCTATCCGTTTCCAGTGTCCCGCATTCCGTATTCAGTATTCGGTATTCCTTATTCCTTATTCCTTATTCCGTATTCCGTAGTCCGTAGTCCGTAGTCCGTATGTCGTATTCCGTACCCCGTTCCCGTTCTTGTATCCCGTTCCCGTCTCCCGTTCCCGTATCCTGTTCCCGTATCCCGTTCCCGTATCCCGTTACCGTATCCCGTTACCGTATCCCGTTACCGTATCCCGTTACCGTATCCCGTTACCGTATCCCGTTACCGTATCCCGTTACCGTATCCCGTTACCGTATCCCGTTACCGTATCCCGTTACCGTATCCCGTTACCGTATCCCGTTACCGTATCCTGTTCCCTTATCCCGTTCCCGTATCCGGTTCCCGTATCTGGTTCCCGTATCTGGTTCCCGTATCCGGTTCCCGTATCCCGTTCCCGTATCCCGTTCCCGTATCCCGTTCCCGTATCCCGTTCCCGTATCCCGTTCCCGTATCCCGTTCCATTATCCCGTTCCAGTATCCCGTTCTCGTTCCCGTATCCCGTTCCCGTATCCCGTTCCCGTATCCCGTATCCCGTTCCCGTATCCCGTTCCCGTATCCCGTTCGCGTATCCCGATCCCGTTCCCGTATCATATTCCCGTAAACCGTATCCCGTATCCCGTTCCCGTATCCCGTTCCCGTATCCTGTTCCCGTATCCCGTTCCCGTATCCCGTTCCCGTATCCCGTTCCCGTATCCCGTTCCCGTATCCCGTTCCCGTATCCCGTTCCCGTATCCCGTTCCCGTATCCCGTTCCCGTATCCCGTTCCCGTATCCCGTATCATACAACTGTATCCCTTTCTCTTATCCCGTTCCCGTATCCCGTTCCCGTATCCCGTTCCCATATCCCGTTCCCGTATCCTGTTCCCGTATCCTATTCCCGTATCCCGTTCCCGTATCCCGTTCCCGTATCTCGTTCCCGTATCCCGTTCCCGTATCCCGTTCCCGTATCCCGTATCCCGTTCCCGTATCGCGTTCCCGTATACCGTTCCGTATCCCATTCCCGTATTCCGTATCCCGTTCCCGTATCCCGTCCCCGTATCCCGTTCCCGTATCCCGTTCCCGTATCCCGTTCCCGTATCCCGTTCCCGTATCCCGTTCCCGTATCCCGTTCCCTATCCCGTTCCCGTATCCCGTTCCCGTATCCCGTTCCCGTATCCCGTTCCCGTATCCCGTTCCCGTATCCCGTTCCCGTATCCCGTTCCCGTATCCCGTTCCTGTATCCCGTTCCCGTATCCCGTTTCCGTATCCCTTTACCCTATCCCGTTCCCGCATCCCGTTCCCGTATCCCGTTCCCCTATCTCGTTCTCGTATCCAGTTCCCGTATTCCGTTCCCGTATTCCGTTCCCGTATTCCGTTCCCGTATTCCGTTCCCGTATTCTGTTCCCGTATCCCGTTCCCGTATCCCATATCATGTTCCCGTATCCCATTCCCGTATCCCATTCCCGTATCCCATTCCCGTATCCCATTTCCGTATCCCATTCCCGTATCCCATTCCCGTATCCCATTCCTGTATCCCATTCCCGTATCCCATTCCCGTATCCCATTCCCGTACCCGTTGCCGTATCCCATTCCTGTATCCCGTTGCCGTATCCCGTTCCAGTATCCCGTATCGGGCTCCCACTCCAGTCCCCGTTCTCGTATCCCGTTTCCGTATCTTGTTTCCGTATCCCATTCCCGTATCACGTTCCCGTATCACGTTCCTGTATCCCGTTCCCGTATCCCGTTCCCGTATCCCGTTCCCGTATCTCGTTCCCGTATCCCGTTCCCGTGTCCCGTTCCCGTATCCCGTTCCCGTATCCCGTTCCCGTAGCCCGTTCCCGTAGCCCGTTCCCGTGACCCGTTCCCGTATGCCGCTCCCGTATCTTATTCCCGTATCTAGTACACCGTTCCGATATCTCCTTACCATATCTAGTTACCGTATCTCATTCCCGTATCGTGTTCTCGTATCTCGTTCCAGCATCCCTTTCCGTACCCAGTTCCGTATCTTGTTGCCGTATTTCGTTCCCATATCTTCTTACCGTATCTCGTTCCCGTGTCGCAGTCTCTGCCAAAACATTTTAGCGGTTTACATGCCTGACATATGTCAACCGGCTTCCACAAAATCTCCCCGGGAGGGAGGTGCGACGTCTGCTAGTCATGTGCTCATTGATGAATTTGGCTGCGGCAGTGTCAGTCTTGGGCAAACTTAAACGACGCTATTTTATTCGACGCAATTATTTTGCAACGTTAGCGTCGGTAATCTAAATCGGTTTACGTTTGACTTCAGCATAAGTTCCCTATCAGCGATTTACAGAATATTTTGGGTGGATATAGGTCAGCAAGAACAGTGCTATCCGTCTGTGTAAATTTGCCGGTCAAGTTTGTCCTCGTTTTGGGTGTTACGGCGGTGTGAAGGATTGCATTGTCCAAAAATATTGCATTTCAACTTCAGCTCCAAAATATTAGTCACACAGCTTTGAGTAACACATCTAATTTGAAGACGGTCGCTGCGCCTGCAAAATGGTGCCCGGTTCAGCCTTCTACGTCGAACGGTTTCCGAGCACCAATTGTAATCCTGAATATGCCAATTTTATCATGAAAGTGGTCACACCTTTGCACGTGGCACGCGCATCGCTCTGGCCGACATCCTATACGCAAGGCCAATCGATTATCTATCACATAGTGTTGCTCGCATATCGCTGCGATTCTCGGTTGCCGAGCAAGCGGCCGGGGAACCGGGCGAAACTTGCCCGATTTTCGCGATTTCACAATGTCGCGTTTCCCATGTTAAACGAATGGCGCACGCGCGCACGTGCCGACGCCGCACCGTCGGTCGGATCAACACCAAAACTTGATACGACCTGTTGAATCACGGGACCCAAAAGTCCTGAAAAAAATCCTCCTCATAACTCATCAGACGACTGCACAGGAACCGATTTACGGCGTCACTCCGGCGGCGGCGGCGGCGGCGGCGGCGGCGGGTCATCTTTTAGGATTTATAATATAGGGATTATGAGGTTACCGGTTATTTTAATTCTCATCATCATGATTGAAAACTCTGTGTGAGGTTTCACACAGAGTTTTCGCCACCTTAAATCTACTGATTGAATCGATTGGAATTGTTCCATCAAAATTCCTCGAATAAAAATAATTGATTCACCACAATAACTTTTGATTCATGAATCGTGATTGAATCAAAACCTGCATCAAATCAAGGCTGATTGAATCAAAAGATTTAACGATTCTTAACGTGTCAAGCACACTGGTAAATTGTGCAAATATATGCAGTGCAGTGGCTGCATTCATTTATACTGAAATAGTATTGCTGTAACACTGTTTATTGATACAGTGTTATCAATAAACAGTGTTACAGCAATACTATTAACACTTTTTATTGATTTGACAAACATTCATCACATATATTTAAATGCTGAATCAAACGTGAGTCGATTAAAATATTTGTTTTGTTTCTTTGAATCTGAAAGAATCAATTTTCTAAATTTTCTCTGTGAATCAAACGGTGATTGAATCATTCAGATTATTAAATGAATCATTATTGAATCGTTCCAAAAAGTTGAATCAATACCCAGTCTGCTAACCAGTAACCACACACCAAAATTGAACACAATCGGCTCAGCAGTTGCCCCCACCCACTCCAAATTGTGTGGTGACGTTCTTGATCCAACAACCCCCGGTCTCCCCCACTCTGCCGCCAATGAGCAATTGTTCAAAGGATATTGAAATTCAAGATATTCCGGAAATAATTTAAAGCTACTTATTTTGGCTGGGAAATACTCAAACTTAGGAATATCGTGACATTTGCATTGGATTTTGTATACATTTATCATCAGGTAAACATATTTTATTTTAATTGAATACCTACCAAG
Organism: Chirona hameri; assembly: GCA_036785665.1. Taxonomy (NCBI): domain Eukaryota; kingdom Metazoa; phylum Arthropoda; class Thecostraca; order Balanomorpha; family Balanidae; genus Chirona; species Chirona hameri. Next base: position 25,907 of record JAXIVJ010012037.1, on the reverse strand, counting down.
CGAAAAATGACATGGAAATAATGAAATCAGGGTGGGCAACATTTCTTGACTGGGGGGGGGGCAAAACGGCTCACTGGGGGGGCATTTGCCCCCCCCCCCCCCCCCTCCTCCAGTTAACATGTTAAAATAGGCCCTGACTATTTCAGTATAAATGAATGGAGCCGCACTGGGACTGCACGCATTTGCACAATTTACCAGTGTATACTTGAATCGTTAAGAATCGTTAAATCTTTTGATTCAATCAGCCTTGATTTGAAGCGGGTTTTGATTCAATTACGATTCATGAATCAGAAGATCTGGTGGTGAATCAATATTTTTTTTGATTCAGTGAATTTTGATTGAACGATTCCAATCGATTCAATCAATGTTGAATCAATAACCAGTCTGGACCTTGGCATTAAAAATAGCATCAGATTCGTGATCCTCATATAGGTCACCCATCAAGGTCAAGCTATCAAAATCAACCAAAATCGACCTTATGTACCTTTTTACGGACAGACGGTGCTTTGTACGTTTTTTAATGGCACCATTCGAAAGAGCGCCTCAAAATGAAGGTGGGGTTTTCCTCGGAATTTTGATTTAGGTCACCCAAGGTCCAAGGTCATCCATCAAGATCAAACTATCAAAATAAATCAAAATCGACCTTATGTACCTTTTTACGGATAAACGGTACACCGTAGGCCTCGCAATGGCTACCATTCGAAAGAGCGGTTCAAAATGAAGGTGGGGTTTTCCTGTTAATGTATATTAAGGTCACCCAAGGTCACCCCATCAAGGTCAAACTGTCATTGCGAGGCCGTGCGCTGTACGGTTTGTACGTAAAAAGGTGCATAAGGGTACACAACCTTATTTACGCATTTGACCTTGACCTATGACCTTGGCATTCAAAATAACATCAGATTCGTGATCCTCGTATGCGACTTGACCTACATGCGTATTTTAGGCGAAAAATTCGGCCGTTGCAAATGTCTGTTTTGTTGGCTGTTGGCTAACTTGACGGACATTGTATACATAAGGTTGCGCCATCTGTTTCTCAGAGATGACTTTGGTCTGTTTCACTTATACTCTTATACGGCCTTGTGTTTCACACAGGGGGTGTCATCCCTATCTCCGTAACGTGTCCAGAAACTCTTTCTGCGGCACTCCAGTAGTCAATTCTGGCGCATGTCATCTGCGGTCGGTTAAAACTGTTTTTCGCAAATAACTTTTAACCAGTAAAGATGCATCAATGATTTTGATGCCAGAGTGTTCGCCTCGTCAGGACGCGTCGATTCATACCAATTTCACGTTGATTAGCTCAAATGGCAGGCACACGCAAAGTTCATCGAAGGGGCGGGGCTTAGAGACTCAGCTGGTGCCCGCCGAGCCGCAGGGGGACCGTGAACAAGGCCCTGACCTTTGCTGACCTCTAGTAACTAGAATATTAAAGGGATTATACGGGTTTCTCCCAGAATAATTGAGTTACATAGTAAAACGTACTTATAAAGGTGGTAGAAGTCCCACTGAAGCCACATTTTTCTGGAAATGACCTCTTCTGCACGTAAGGACATTCCAAAGTGCGCGGTGATGCCACCGCGTATTTTCTGCAGGCAGGGGCGGCGGAAGAGGGGGGGGGGCAGTTGCCCCCCCCCCCCCCCCCAAAGCAGCCGAGGGGCGCTTTGTGTTTGGCAGGGGCTGCGGATTCCAAGGGAAAGCCAAGGCCAAGGGAATTGAAAGCCAAGGCTCTGGCCCGCTGAAGGGGCGCTCTGGCTGCCTGAGGGAGCGCTCTGACCGCCTGAGGGGGAACTCTGGCTGCCTGAGGGGGCGCTCTAGCTGCCTGAGGGGGCGCTCTGGCTGCATGAAGGAGCGCTCTGGCCGCCTGAGGGGGTGCTCTGCCCGCCTGAGGGAGCGCTCTGGCTGCCTGAGGGGGCGCTCTGGCTGCCTGAGAGGGTGCTCTGGCCGCCTGAGGGGGCGCTCTGGCTACCTGAGGGGGCGCTCTGGCTGCATGAGGGGCGCTCTTCCAACCTGAGGGGTGCTCTGGCCGCCTGAGGGGGCGCTCTGGCCGCCTGAATGGCGCTCTGGCCGCCTGCGGTGGCGCTCTGGCCGCCTGAGGGGGCGCTCTGGCCGCCTGAGGAGGCGCTCTGGCTGCCTGAGGGGCGCTCTGGCTGCCTGAGGGGGCGCTCTGGCCGCCTGAGCGGGCTCGCTCTGCTGCCTGAGGGGCGCTCTGGCTGCCTGAGGGGATCTGGCTGCCTAAGGGGGCGCTCTGGCAGCCGGAGGGGCACTCTGGCCGCCTTAAGGGGGGGGGGGCGCTCTTGCCGCCTGAGGAGGCGCTCTGGCCGCCTGAGGGGGGGGGGCGCTCTGGCCGCATGAGGGGGGCTCTGGACACCTGAGGGGCGCTATGGCAGCCTGAGGGGGCGCTCTGGCAGTGGTGGCGGAAGAGGAGAGAAGGCAGGGGGAAGGCGGAAGTTGCCCCCTCCCCCCCCCCCCCCCCAAACTCAGCCGAGGGGAGCTTTGTGTTTGGCAGGGGCTGCTGGCCTGAGAGGGGGCGTTCTGTCACCTGAGAGGGGGCGCTCTGGCCGCCTGAGAAAGGGCGCTCGGGCCGCCGGAGTGGAGGCGCTCTAGCCACCTGAGGGGGCGCTCTGGCCGCTTGAGAGGGGCCGCTCTGGCCGCCTGAGAGGGGACGTTCCGGCCGCCTGAAAGAAGGCCCTCTGGCTGCCTGAGAGGGGGCGCTCTGGCCGCCAGAGAGGTGCGCTCTGGCCGCCTGAGAGGGGGTGTTCTGGCCGCCTGAAAGGGGGCGCTCTGGCCGCCTGAGAGGGGGTGCTCTGGCTTCTTGAAAGGGGGCGCTCTGGCCGCCTGAGAGGGGGCGCTCTGGCCGCCGGAGAAGGGGTGCTCTGGCCGCCTGAGAGGGGCCGCTCTGGCCGCCTGAAAGAGGGCCCTCTGGCTGCCTGAGAGGGTCGCTCTGGCCGCCTGAGTGGGGGGCGCTCTGTCCGCCTGAGAGGGGCGCTCTGTCCGACTGAGGGGACATTTTGGTCGCCTAAGGGGCGTCTGGCCGCCTGTGTTTCAAGGCCTCATCTTACATGGATTTGAAAGGAAATAGCATCCGTTCACGAAAACACATGCTAGTTTGGATCAAGCAATATGCCAAACGTTTATATTTGATACACAAAAGCGTATGCTTAAACAGACCATAATTTAGCAGACTTGTAAATTGTCAGGTAGAAGCAAGGTCGATTGAAGCCCTGGCGGATCTTTAGATACAAATATATTATTTAATGATCAGCAAGGCAAGAAAACATTCCCTTTCGTTAGATAAAACGGTTGTTTATATCTATGCGAAGTTAAAGTTTAATCCGATTCTATCCAGTTTATGAAACACTTGTTTATGTTCCACTTCAAATTTGCTGTGACGTTTCACGCATCCCTATTTCAAAGCCAGGACGAACCGTACAATATGTTACAAGCGCTTTGTGAAAACAAAAATTGGATCCTTTAGAATGGTTTTGTTAAGAACGTTTCTTTTTGTCAGCGTTCGTACGTGTTGTTGGAACGTCTTTTATCAGTATATTTTTGGGATCCGTTGGAACGGTTTCGTTAGAACGTTTTTTTTTTGCAGCCTTCGTACGTGTTGTTGGCACGGCTTTTCTTCGTATATTTTGACAATGCAAGTGGCGGGGCCGATGGGGCCGCATTTGGAAGCGTTCGTACGTGAATCCGTTGGAACGTTTATTCTTCTCTCGTTGGAACGTTTTTTTTTCTTCAGTGTTCGTTCGTGTTGTTGGAAGGGTTTTTCTCCCTATTTTTGACAATTGCAAGGGGCGGGGCCGCGCAAATACATCGGGAAACTTATTTACGACTTATCTACGAGATGGTCTGGGGTCCGGGGGTGGAGACAGCTCCCCCCCCCCCCCTCCCCCCCCCCCCCCCCCACCCCGTAGGTCACAGCGCAGGGAGCGAATGCGAGCGGGATGTTCTAAACGTGGGTCCCTGTGGCCGTAATTGCTGTAAAGTTTAGGTCAGGTTCGATTATGTTATAACAATTTTGTAATTACAATTTTGTAATCACTATTTTGTAATTACATTTTTGTATTCCAATATTTTAATAACATATTGAACCCAGCGAAAATTAGTCTGCCTACACATTGTTATTTATCATGAAGGCATATAATGTTTCATCACTCTATCTTTTGCGAATATGTACCAAACTTCTATGAACAATCAACTCTCATTTGAAAAAGTGCATTGAAATCGGCAGTTTAACTTGGCCCGGACGGCAAACTATTTAGTGTTCACGACTTATTAAAAAAAATCCCATCAATTTTCAACAAACAGATATTTAATATATTACAGTGCACACATGAAACATTTATCTAGACCGTTTATTCATAATCAATCAATAAACTTTTAGAACACCGTGATGCATTCCGTGGATTAACTTGGCCAAGGATGGCGACGTATTTAGCGTATTCGATTTGTTTCATTGACCGATCAGGAACGTTGTCACGCTTCTTGGAGCACTTACTTCATTTATGGACCTATGACTTGTTAACAAATAACATTCAAACCAGAGATAGTGATGGATCATACTGTTCGTCACCATATGTTAGTACATATTTTTATTTCCCATAATTTAATTTTTCCAATAGAAAATGTTGTTATTTCATTTTTAAATTGAGGCACGATCAATTTGAAACCACACATGTGCAGGGGCGGATCCAGGGGGGCCAAAGGGACCATGCCCCCCCCCCCCCAAAAAAAAAAAATGGTCCTGATACTATGTTACACTACGATACTATGTCCTGATACTATGACCCCCCCCCCCCCCCCAACGGTCAGACATAGGTACAGTTGTAAAAATTGCCTTTGCAGCATTCAAAATCCAGCTATCCACAGTGAAAACTTGCAAATTTCTCGCCGCTTCGCGACATGACACAATGCGCAATTGCTTATACAAATTTGGAAAATGGGAAAATAAATAAATTAAGTGTCTGGCAGTCTATCCTTGGCAGTACCTAATTGCTAGCCCCAGGGCCCATTCCCTTCATAAAATATTAACTTTCAAGCGGGCTACATGTTTAGCTAGTCTGCCGAGTTCCGAAAAAAGGCGACGCGAACGCAAAGACACGGACATCGGCACCCGGAAGCTGCTTCAGCGGTGCCAAGCTTGCTGGACCGAAGAGCTAATAGTGGGGACCAGGCCAGGACCATCTCCCCCCAGGCTCCTCCAGATCCACAGGGCCCATTTATGCGCGGAAAAGTCGTTCTTCCCCTTTGCTGCTTTCAAACCATTTGCACTGTTACTAGTTGTTTGTTACAGTTTGGTTCATATGTATACAGTTATTATTATTATATGTACTATTGAGCGCTGACTGCCACCGGTCATCGTGATTTACTATCCGAGGCTAATGTATATGAAAAACTACCTTCATTTCAATATTTTTCATCATACCGAGGTGTGTAACCAGGAAAAGGGGTTACCTGAGGCTTGAACTCCACTCACGGTCTGGCTCCAATATTAAAATTTCGTTTTCCACGACCTAAAATTAACATTTTCACGCCGCTTCGCGGCGTCACATTGGTGGCCATCGTCATAACGAAGCCATCGTCATCGTCTTTGGTTCGTTGTAGCGGTGAATTGAATGAACAGCATGGTTAGCTTCTTATTCTCTACCAGGCCCACCGCCTATGTGTCTGGGTTTTATCAGGCAAACCCGTAAAAATTTCGCGCCGCGCATGTACCTACTAAAACATGAAAGACCACATTAAAAATGCTGAAAAGGCCTAAATACACGCATAAAAATGGGTAGTTTTCCTTTCGTCATTTTAGCCGGCCCCCACTCAAAAATTATCGGCGACGCCCCTGGGTACAGCTGACAATTGACATAGTTTTCCTCAGTGTAAGGCAATGTCGGAACAATACAAACTGCAAGCTGACGATCTTTCCTTTTTCGATATCCCAAAAGGTCGAAAAGCTAAAAAAGAAAAGAAATCATGTAGTTGCAAAATAAAGTGGGCCAAATCCGGGAAGAAATTCGAAATTGGGGGTAGGTAAGGTCCGCTAAAAACGGTTTGCCCCCCCCCCCAAAAAAAAACGGCCGGCTGGATCCGCCCTTGTACATGTGTCACAGAAAAATGCAGGTAAGTAAATAAAAAGGGGAATATTTCACTTTAATACATGCTTCGTATGTAGTTTGTCCCAGGGAAGCGCCATTTACTTTGTAAATCTCCATTCAGCTGAACGTTCCTAAAATTATGCATACTAGGATATAACCACGGTAAAACTATTGAATATGTTACTAATTATTGCGACACAGTCAATGCACACGTGTGCGCACGTACCGTTTCATATTTCAAACCTGTTTTAGCTTTAGCAGAGCGCGCCCGCTCGGTCATCGCCCAAAAAGGCGTTTTACTGGTATACTGTTGTGGCCAAAATCCGAGGAAATATCATTTAGCGCGATTTTTTTTTTTTGGGGGGGGGGGGGGCGCTTGGCCCGAGGGGGCGCCCTGGGTTTCTTTGCCCCCCCCCCCATCCGAAAATACCTCTCGCCGCCACTGTACTGCAGGATCGGCTGAGGCAGAGCCAGTCATCTCTTTTATGCTAATAAAAACACCTCACGTATGGCATATTTCCGGTAAAATAAGCAATTTTTGAAATAAAATAAACTTGTTTTGTTCCAACGACAGCAGCAGTTACCTAGTTTTCCCATACAATTCTATATTTTTCATGAATTTTCATGCCAAAAAATTAATACGCCACCACCAAATTCTCAACACTGAGGCCAGAGGAAAAAAAACACAAAAACACAAAATCTCAATGAACAGTGTGTAGTAATACAAAGTCCCGTCAGTTTTGAATTGCATAATAATTTTGTGATCCAGTGTAGGACTTGCAGATAATTAAAAACTCTCAAATTGATCTTAAGATAAAAGTGGTAAACAGTAGTGCCGATCAAGTACTCGTTATCTGATACTAGTCTCGAAAAACGCCCAAGTTTTAACGCTGATAATTTCTGAAATAATGGACTAAATGAGCATTGAGGTCCCTGTTATATGTCTTAAACGTGTTTAAAGCTCATACAACTGCACAAGAGTGCATTTACTTTCAGGACGGAAACCCGTATAATCCCTTTAATCTGAGCCTAAAATGATTTAAAGCTTTTGATTTGCCTTATTTTGAGCTTTCCAACGCTGTCTTTTACCTTTTCTTAACACTTTTACTTGTTTAGCTAGAGGGTATTTATTTATCCCAAAATAGCATTAACTGCAATGGCGGAGGAGGCCGTTGGACCCTAATTACCTCACGCTCTGACGTCATGGTTCTGTAGAATCGCTGGATGACTCTACCTCCTATATATGCCCTTGGTTTCACAGTGGAAATCGGCTTTGTGACGTGAGCGGTCGTAGTATGAGTGTTGTTGCTTCTAGTGCTGCGTTTTCCAGTTTAGACTACATTGAAAACATGCTAATACCCAATTCATCGACTTTAAGGTAAGCATTTTTCATCGACGATTTATTGCAGATGATTGAGTGAGGTGAGATGAGTGTTTTTATCTACTGTGGATGAGCACATGGTGGCGATTGCGTCAAATTCTCGTTTGAATAAATACATCCATGGTGCCATGATTATTAGACACTGCGTCGATGCGTGGATGCGGGCGGTTTTAGTGGTAATGTGGATTACAAGTTAACCATTTTATGTTTTTTGTTTAATTGATCATTCAACAATTTTAGAAGATTATGTATTGGTATGCAATTTTCAGCTTGCATGAAATGATCTGAGCTTAAGTAGAGAGGGGGTTGTATTCCGCTTTTGCACACCTTTTTATAGGAAAATTGAATATTTTATACTAATTATACACGTCTGATTTCATCAGAACTGCACTCAAAACGGACATTCTCAGTACTTACCTGGCAATAATGATTTTTATCACCCTTCAATCACCTCAGCCGACCGGAAGGACTTCACCATTACACCTGAAATGTAAACAACGTTGGCTGTTTTTTGTGTGAAATGCGCCAGATATGTATCCAGTAAGGTCACCTTGTGGTAGCGGCCGCTGCACAGCCGACCTTCAGTCTCAAATACAAGTCCTGCGCTCCGCCAGGAACAGAGGTTCAGTGAGAGCGTGATAGGGTTTAGTGGACGACCAGATACACATGATGTCATATGATAGCCAGTATCTGACACATTTCTGCACCCATGTTGTTTACATTGTAATGGCGGAGTCGTTGCAGGTGGTCGGCTGAGGCTATTGACGGGTGATAAAAATCATTATTGTTAGGTAAGTACTAATAATGTCCCTGTTTTGAGTGCAGTTCTGATGAAATCAGACATGTAGACTTAGTATACAATATTCAATTTGCCTATATAAAGGTGTGCAAAAGCGGAATATCACAGAGGGGGGATCCAAGGAGGCCATTATGTTTATTTCAAAGAATTCAAAATTGACAAATGAAGTAACCTTTTATCTGGTTAGACTGAGTTTTGCCCATGCAATTTTTTTTTTGACTTGTCAGGGGCGTAGGAACTATGTTCAAGTTGGGGGGGCAGTCAGGTTGGGGGGGGGGGGCAGGAGGCATTCTGAAGTCAATTCTTTCCATGCAACGCCCATAGGCGTAATGTTAAAATCAAAAGTGTTGGGGGGGGGGGGGGGGCGGCTGCCCCCTTGCCCCCCCCCCCAGCTCCTACGCCTATGAACGTTGTGATCCCACAATGAAACAGGAGCTCAGGCTGAACTGTGAAGGGACCACAACTGCCCCCAAGAGCCTTGGCAGCACCTCAGGCACAATGTCCAAGCGTCCCATAAACTGAGATGCCAAATGCGTAGCTCCGTCTAACAGTTCATCTCCCCAGTGTTCAACATTTGTTTTGAAAGTTGTGCAATCAAATATCAACTCCTTAATCAGGAAAAATTGACCTTAGGTCAAGGTCATTTGGTGACCCAGGTGGGTCATGTTGCATATGGATGATGATGATGTTTCTTTGGGGTGTTGCCTTTGCATCGGCACCCCTGGTATGTCCCTATTGGGTATTGGGTTACTGGGGCATGGATGGAGCGACGTGACTCAACGAGACAAACAGTGGTGTCATTTTCACGTCTCTAGCTTTATTCTATCAAGAGTTATTGGCAAAAAGGTGCTGGTGACCTGAGATGACCTCAGCCGACCTTGCTGAGGTCACTGAGCAACAATTGCACCTGGGCCATCAACAGGGGCGTAGGAACTATGTTCAAGTGGGGGGGGGGGGGGGGGGGGCAGGATGCACTCTGAACTATCTGAAGTCTATTCTTTCCATGCAACGCCCATAGGCGTAATGTTAAAATCCAAAATGTTGGGGGGGGGGGGGGGGGGGGGGAGGGCCGCTGCCCCCCTGTTCCTACGGCTATGGTCATCAATAATGAGCTAAAATAACATGATTCTGAAAGAATTATTGGCTTGATCCAATGCATATTCTTTGGGGGCAGGATACAAATCTCAGGAAGCATTTGTATATTTTCCCAAATTGACTTATAATGGGGAGGTAACGAAATTGACCTGACCTTAGGTCACCGATAAAAACAAAATTTGAGATAAAATAATTGTAGGTACTATAATCCTGCAAGTTTCAGATGTATCGGACAAACATTGTGGCTTTGGCACGACCACAAACTAGGTCACTTGACGTGACCTGGTGACCTGACTTGAGACGACCTGAAGTTAAAACTTTAACACAATGTGGAGCCAGCCTGAGGGGCTCTCTAAGGCCGACAGAAGGCCCTCAGTCGGCCTGAGGGGCCCTCGGCAGGCCGACAGAAGGCCCTCAGTCGGCCTGAGGGGCCCTCGGTAGGCCTGAGGGGCCCTCGGAAGGCCTGAGACTTCAACATGGGCCTGTCCGACGTTTCTTTTAGACCATTTAGAGGCCCAGAAAATTGTGTGAAAGTTTTCACTTCAGGTCGTCTTAACCCGCGAGTTACTGGGGGGGGGGGGGGCTATTTTTTGCCCCCTCCCATTATTTTGCAATAACTCCTAAACGAACACCGGTATAGTCACCAAACTTGCAGTACATTCTCTCACATCAATTCGACACATGTTGGCAAAAGGAAAAATATGAGGTTATGATAGGTCAACCGGGAATGACGTCAGAGTGACGTCATGTTCTTCGGTTTTTGTTGCAAAATAATGGTTTGCGGAAAACGCTGTCAAAGTTACGATATTTGAGATAAACTCAATTGTCTTAAATCAAATTACTGACAATAGACCGGGCTATCAAACTGCTATCTCGGATTTTTGAGTTTTTTTAATTCAAAATTTTGAGAAATCCAAATACTTTTCTTTTTTTCAAAATTTTAAAGAAAAAAAATCAGAATTATCCAAAAACCAGAATATATGTGATTGAGATGTGTGCGGTGAATATGTGTACCAAATTTGAAGTCGATATCTTCAAAAATGACTGACTTATGACCTTTAAATGACAAAAATCGCCCACCTCTACTATGCATAAAAAACGCATTTCCGTTTTTGCTTTTTGCTTCTATTTATATGGAACAAACAATGTTCTAAGGTCATTTTTCGCGTTCTACACGAAAAACAAACAAACATGTGTTACAACGCCTAATGACTAATCTGCAGTTTGACCTCGTGACCTCGGATGACCTTGACCTGACCCAAGGTCATAAACAGCTTAAAAAGGTACTTAGAAGTGGCGGACACACGAATCATACCGATTTATCGACAGCTTATGCGTTTAATATCGCAATTTTGCGCGACAATTCCATCCATCGAGACCTTTTGACACGTCAAACATTTTATACTTGACCTGACCTGTGATGTCATCAGTGACCCCGAGGTCAACAATATTATGTTTCCCTCGATAAATTTTCCAGGGCTATCGAATGCCGTTTTAATTTTTACATTCAGTCCAGTAGTTCCGGAGATCCGAGGGGGGGCAAATAGCCCCCCCCCCCCAGTAAGTCGCGTTATGAAATATACCCCAGTAACTCGCGGGTTAAGTCAGGTCACCAGATCACGGCAAGTGACCTTACTTCCAAAAATGTTTGTGGTCGTGCCAAAGCCAGTGTTTGTCCGATAAATTTGAAACTTGCAGGATTTCATCAGGTCATACGTACCTACAATGTTTATCTCGGATTTTGTTTTGTATCGGTGACCTAAGGTCAGGCCAATTTCGTGACCTCCCATTATAAGTCAATTTGGGAAAATATACAAATGCTTCCTTTTCAGAGAATATGCATTCGATCAGGCCAATTCTTTCAGAATCATGTTATTTTAGCTCATTATTGATGACCCAGGTGCAATTGTTGCTCAGTGACCTCTGCAAGGTCGGCGGAGGTCATCTTAGATCACCAGCACTTTTTGACAATAATTATTGATAGAATAAAGATAGAGACGTGCAAATGACACCACTGTGTTTGTCTCGTCGAGTCGCGTCGCCCCATATGCAACATGACCTACCTGGGTCACCAAATGACTTTGACCTGAGGTCAATTTTTTTTTGACCTAACAAGGTCACCATTAATATGTTGTTTCGAAGCGCCTCTACCAGACAAACACGATGGTTTTAAAATTACTAATATATGTCTAACCAATAAAAAGTTATTTATGAAAAACCTTTTGGAAAAAACGTCCTCTGTGACCTTTGGTGACCTCTGGGGCCTAAACTATTGACCTGAGCTTAAATTTGAGTAAAAAACTATCGCGATTTGAATTTTCATGAGCTTTCGATTGCTTGTTTCCGTTTGTTACTAGCTCACGTAGTTCCCGAGATATCTGGGCTTCTAGGGCAAAGTCCTTCACTTGGAAAATGTGACCTTTGGTGACCTCTGGTGACCTCAATATTGACCTGAGCCAAATAATACCCGAAGTAACTTCGAATGACCTTGTAGAGAGCTTCCGAACACTGTTTTCTGCGTCTTGCTAGCCCTTTTTAGTTTTCGAGTTAGAGGGGAATCCCAATGGGATTTTGCACGCTGATCATGCCGGCTAGCAAAAGTCATGTACCGTTGACGTCACGACCATCGACCAATCAGAGGCCGTGAGACCCTGTTTTTGGCGGGAATGGCCTACCTTGTTATATAGCCTTGGTCTGGAGGGCCGGGCACCCCCAGGATTACTCTGCCCCCCCCCCCCCCCCACCACCACCAGATTAGCAGGGCTTGAACACTAGCCATATGGGAGTGAGTGGGCAAACTGCCATGCCACCCCCATATTGACATGGGCATCAGAAGCAGGGGGGATGTTGGATGTGTCCCAACATTTCCAGATTTTAACATTATGCCTATGGGTGTTGCATGGAAATAATTGACTTCAGAATGCCTCTGTCCCGGCTCCCCCCCCCCCCCCCCCCCCCTTCTTCTTCTAAGTGCCCGGCGGCACTCGGCAGCACGCCGATGACCGGGCCCCTCGGAGGAGGCCGGTCGCCCGCATGTAGTCGACCACCGCTCCTGGGTTTTCTTGGATGGTTGACGGGAGGGATCGGGCCAAGGAATCGTGTACGTTGGGGTTGGAAGCGTGGACAGTTGAAGAGGAAGTGTTCAGAGTCCTCGGGCTCGAGGCAGATCTCGCAGTTGCCGTCCTCGCCGGCCCTCCTCCACCTCCGGAGTGTGTCCCGTAGGAGGGGGCAGCGGTTAACGCGCAACTGGTGCAGCGTCTTCTGCTCCAGTCTCGTCCAGCTGCGGCTGACCTTGATCGGGCGGCTGCCCGTCGCTCTCCGGTGGAAGTGGTCAGGTGGGACCCCTTCGTGGTAGGCCCCGGTCCACCGCCTCCTGCATACCTGACGTATGGCAGTGCGGGCCGAGGCCATGTCCACCGGCAGGGGGGGGGGGGGGCTGGTTGGGTCGGTCGCTCAGGGCTCTCCCCTCGTTCGCCGCAGAGTCCGCCTCCTCGTTCCCCCGGACTCCGACATGGCCCGGGACCCACACCAGTTGGATGACTCCTCCCCGCCGGTAGATTTCCGCCAACTGGTCTCTGATTGCAGTCATGGTGGCCGGCCGTGGTTTCCACGGCGCGTCCTGCAGCTTCGTGAGCAGCGACAGGGAGTCGGAACAGATGCGGAAGCTCCCGACGTGCGCCGGGGCGTCCGAGGTGTCGTTCAGTGCTTCCTTTAGTGCCAGCATCTCGGTACGGTACGAGCTGGTGAGCTGTCCCGCCGGCACCGCCCACGCCCGGCAGTTTGCCCACTCACTCCCATATGGCTAGTGTGCAAGCCCTGCTAATCTGGTGGTGGTGGTGGTGGTGGTGGGGGGGGGGGGGGGGGCAGAGTAATCCTGGGGGTGCCCGGCCCTCCAGACCAAGGCTATATAACAAGGTAGGCCATTCCCGCCAAAAACAGGGTCTCACGGCCTCTGATTGGTCGATGGTCGTGACGTCAACGGTACATGACTTTTGCTAGCCGCTTCCTCTAATCGGGTGATGCCGCACCCACCGCTCCCGAATCCGCCGGCCGCAGAGCCGTCCGTGTAGTATGTCGACTGAGCAGGAGGCAGGTCGGAGGTGGCGCCCTCGAATGCCTCTCTCCTCGCCTCGGCTCCATCTCTCTTCCTCGTTGGTCCCGCCGTTGTGGTGATGATGTGGACAGATCCTTTGTTGTCGCTTTCCCACGGGGGTTGGTGAGCGACCGCCCAGTTCTCCCTGGGCTGTCCCTCCAGGCCAGCCTCCTCGGCGATCGCCGTCGCCCTCTCCCTCCACGTATCTCGGTTCTTTAGTCGGCGTCTGGTGACGCGTTTGGCGGTTCCATGGGCCGGGATCCGAGGGTCGAGCCGGAGTAGCTTCTTCCGCTGGATGGCTCCTCGTTCCTCGGCCGCCGCCGAGACGTCAGTGATCTGGGCTTCCACCATCAGCACTTCCTTTTTGGTGTCGACCGGGCATCCTGCTATCACTCTGGCAGCGGCGCGGGCAGATCTGTCGATGACGTCTCGATTTCTTGTATGTATTGCGCAGGTGGGTTTGGCAATGCTATGAATAAATGTACAAGTTTTGCCAATAATAACGCTTTTATTATGCATATCTTTCCAACTGGGGAAATATTATGCCTCTTCCATTGCTCCATCTGTCTATGGATAACAGACATTTTATGTTGAATATTTGTCACTGTAATTTTATCTAGATTTGTAGCTGTGTAGTGTATTCCAAGTACTTTTAGGTCACTCACAATTGTAATCCCTTAGTCTTTTTTGTTGTTGTTAAAGTTCCAATTGGTAGGCACGCTGTTTTATCTAAATTTACTTTAAGGCCGGAGAGATAGACAAATTTAACAAGCTTATTCATAGCACCTCTTACTGACTTTACTGTGCCATCTAACAAATTGTGTCAATCGGCATACTGGGAAATGAGAATCTGCTTTTCTGGTGATATGTTGATTCCTTTTATTTCTGTAGATCGGTTTATCTGGCCTGCCAACACTTAACTTCAATATCGAATAAATATTCCGACGATGGATCCCCTTGTCTAATTCCACGTTGTAAAAATATTTCTGGTCCGAGGTGCCCGTTTAGCATAATGCGGGAATAATTCTGAGGATTGAGATACAACAGATCAATCATTTGTAGGAACTTATACCGAAGTTGATTTTTTTCATCACAAGCCGTAATTAATCCCATGATATCGATTAAAATGCCGCTTCGTAGCCTGCAGCAACAATCATTCCAGGTATTGTGTATCTTTGGTTAAGGCCAAAAAGCAGTCGAGTAAACAAAAAGCAAGTGTCAAAAAGCAATCGAGTATTCTCGCCTATGTATCTACCAGAAATGTAAACAGTTTGACAGGGACTAATTATTTTATCTATTATGCTTTTGAGTCTGTTTGCCATTGCTGTGGAAATTATATTATAATCAACATTTAATAAAGTAATTGGTCTTCAACCCTTCATCTCATGTGGTGACTTCCCTTGTTTGGGTATAAGTTTGATAATCCCTATTCTATGTGAAGGTAAGTTTTGTTTTTGTGTGAGTGACTAAATGCGCGATGCAGGAATGGCCCTAACTCCGGCCAGAATGATCTAAAGAATTCTACCGGAAAACCATTTGACCCTGACGTTCTTCCCTTTCTCATTCCCTGTAATGCTTCTGTCAGCTCCAGTAACGATATTTCTGACTCTAATCGTATTCTATCACTATAATTTATTGTTGTAATATTTCTGGAAACGATTTCGTCATTCAACTCATGATCATGTCTGCTGCTATAATTAGTTTCCAAATTCCGTGAGAAAACTCTAAGGATCGTATTGTTTTGGGAGATAATGCGAACTCCTTTTTTAATATACTGAACGTTTTTGTATTACCATTCCTTTTCTCCAGTGACAAAACAATATTTAGAGTTATTTTCTCCTTGCACGTGCCACTGGACTCTTGAACGGACAATACGTCCCTCTATTTTTGATTTGCTCGCTTCTTCCTGCTTTTTATATATCGAGCTGATTAAGATCGTTTTCCAGTGCGTTAAGAGTTAAATTGTTCTTGTGCTTTGTCAACTTCACGTTTTAGTTCATCTTCTAGCGTCCTATTTTGTTTAGCATTATGTTTGGAAAATTTGACGCTTTCACCACGTGCCATCATTATGAGCGTTTCATAGAACAATCATTTATTGTTAATTGTATCGTATTATAATTGCGTGGCTCAGTGTAGAAAGGTTTCTCATATGTTGGTGCTGCGTATTTTGTATTGTGTCAAATATGCAAGTTTTTATGCGGCTTACATATTCTTCGTTTAGTAAATGTGAAATATTCAACATCCAGAGTCTTACCTCTGGGTTGTTTGGTTTTGATAGCGAGTTATTGCACTATGATCAGTTGTATATCCTGGTATAATACTTACATCTGTAACAACATTAACCAAGTGTTCACTGACGAAGAACATATCTAAACGCCCAAATTTAAAGGGTTTTTATGTGTCCATGTGTATTTACGTTCGGAAGGGTTCGAGTATCTCCATATATCAACCAAATTGTAGTTATCTGCTAAGTGCAAGTGCACGCTCGTTTTGCGTTTACATTATTTTCCATTGACCTATATAAGTATAGAAGAACTAAGCCATGTTTCAAATCAGCTGCTGTGCTGTTGTCAGCCGAGATTAGAGAGCCTGATTCGCTGGAAGATCGATGACGTGCTACTACGTCATAACAGGTGACGTCATACTCCTGCTGACGAGTGCCAGCTCTGCTGCTGCGAGGAAGCAGTTGCAGGACGCACGTTTTGTCAGCAGGCATGGAAATTGGCGCATGCGGCAGTGGCGTAATTGAAGGCGGGCTTGTAAACAAAGCAAAGAGCGCTTGTTTCGGGTTGAAAGCAGAGAACTCTGGTATTTTTCACAATCACTTTGCTGTATGATTATATTTTTGGTGTTCGCGCACATGCGTTAGAATATGTCCTTTCAGCGCCACATCTGTACGGCTGCCATTTTGTTGGCAGCTGATTTGGAACCAATCTGTCATCCCAGCGCTATGGGCAGAGTATTCCCTGCTGCCAACAGCCGACAGCTGATTCGAAACAGGGCTACTCCAGCTGTTGTGCCGCCCGGCAGCCGTTCCCGCTAGAGGCGACACTAGCGCCGCAGCGGAGAAGGCATTAGTTAGCGCGGCAATGCTTTTGCTATGGCGGAGAGGTGATATTTGACGATAATTACAGTGAACGTTCAGGCTGAATATTTTTATTCCATGTTATTCATTATGAATGTCTCTACGTCCTCAAACCTTTTACAGTGCGCTACCTCACGCAGTTTTTTAGTTACGGACCGACAAATATCGCCCTTCTGCCATAGCAAAAGCATTGCCGCGCTAACTCAATCCCTTCTCCGCTGCGGCCCTTCTACCTTCTAGAGCGGGCCCCTACTGAGGAAGTTTTCAAAGCGGGCCCCACCAAAGTAGCAAATGGTTTTCAGAGCGCCCCCTCAAAAAATGTCTGGGGTCAGCTGATCCCTCTGACCCTCCCTGGTTGCGCCACTGCGGTGATGAGCTGATCAGCGGCCTCCTTCACCTGGCGGCGCTCTGTCCGGAGGCCTGTTCACGGACCCTGCGGTTGGCTGCGGTTCGGCGGTCAGCAGTGGTCGGCAGCAGGGGGGGGGGGGTAACCAAAGTGGGGATGGGGCGAACGGTATGACGTCACACGGCTGCGGTTGGCTGCGGTTCCGGCGGTCGGTACGAACACGAAGCAACCGCAGGAGAAATGTCACGTAAAGTGGCGCGCGGCATTCTGTGTTCAAGAGACGCCTGCTTGTGATGACACATGAGGAAAGGGGCGGAGCTAGAGCCTGCTGGAAACCGCCGAACCGCAGGTGGTCGTGAACAGGGTAGTAGAACAACGGGTAGAACAGTAAGAAATGTAACGCCCAAATGAATTAGACAATATATAATTTTTCCGGGAATTGTTTTGTCTATTTTAAATTAAAGGTATTGTTTGCTATCAATAACTTGTATTTCCATAGATTAAATCTGTATTTATTGAATTCAACTCCAGCAAATACACGAAGTAGTAGTCGAAGTAGTGTATATTTCATTACCTGTAGTAGCATTTGGAAGCGGTCATTATTAATACCCTACGAAGTAGTAGTCGAAGTAGTGTATATTTCAGTACCAGTAGTATTTAGAAGCGGTCAGCGATCGTTCAGACGTTTTTTTTATCCCCCAAGCCCATTTAACCCCTTTACGCCCAGAATATCGAAAAATGGTAAATAAAAACGTAGCCTAGGCTTGTAGCTATCTGGTTCCGAAGTCGGATTTCAAATATATACCATAGGTTATGAGCCAGCCTCGTCTGAAAATCATCGATTTAACACGGGAACCCTATGGTGTAGTAGGTTTTTAACGCCCAAACGCCCGAGTGCTGCCAACCGTTACTGGCGGCTGGTCGTGAACAGGCCTCCGGTCATGGTCGCGCTGTCTGGGGGCGGGGCGGGGCGGGGAGCCACCACCGACGGTCGGCCGCCGCCGCCGCCGCCGCCGCCTTACCTCGGTCCGCCAGTATCGGCCGGAGCGCATCAGTGAGTGGTGGGGTCTCGGCCGCCGCCGTCACCGACCGGCGACCGCGCGTGCAGGGCCTCTGGTGTCCCGAGTGACGTGTGCAGGGCTGGGTGGTGTGGCGAGACGAGAAAATGTTATCTTCTGAAATGATCTATTGCACTTTGCAGTAGGTTTCAGGTTTGAGTAGGCCTCTGTTTCGGTTTAGAGTAAAGTTTTGTTTCAATATTGAGACTGGTGTCCATTTAAGAGGGGTTTGGAAGGCTCATTTTGGCCGCAGTGCACCCCGCGTACGGTGTCCTGTTCACGGGATGCGTGCCGCCCGAACCCTCTGGTCGGACCGCGAGGGCTGCTTGGGTGCTATGTTTACATTCGGTCGCCCCGGACGGCTTGGGAGTTTTCCATTGGCGGCCATTGCCAGTCCGCCCGGCCGAGCTCGGGCCGGGCTCGGGCCGACCTCGGGCGGTGTGGCACGGTTCGAAATGCTTGATGTGGACATTTGAGTCATGACATGGCAGAAATTATTGCTGCTGGTTGTATTTGACCTTGATAAACCGGCCGGACTTTTTGTGTGTAAGATATGTTGATGTAAGATAGGATGTTTTCTGTGCGGAATCTGCAACGGTTCGTCGTCGTAGGACGACGAACCGGAGTCTTGTTCGTCGTAGGACATAGAAATTCTCCAGCTTTAATATTCAGTCTATAGCACTATACGTTTCATTGATAAAAAGTAATGTTATTCCGGTCGTTTGGCTGAAAACAGTGGTAGGGTTTCGAGGAAATTAATAACTTTATAGGGTAACTTTTACAACGAAAGAAGTAAGGCGCCTGTTATTGTGAGACATCCGATATTGCATTAGAAGAGCATAACCAGGCTAAGTGTTTACTGGGATCAGCCCGGGCAGAAAGTGGTCACATCCGCTGTTATTTCTGCGGCTATTGTCGGGGCTTCCAATAACATAAACCGTCACACCCAAACAGCGTAAACAAGGGCCGTCAAGATGGATGTCGAACCCAATTCCTGCTTTTACGACGAGAACGGCAACATACGAAAAAGCAGACACAACTACAGCAAGTGAGTACATTAAACTGCGCTGTACCAGCCTACTGGCTAAGCGAGATGGCGACAAAGTATGTGGTAATGTGTAGGCTCATTTACACATGTGCCAATAATTACTCAATGTTCGTGCATCTCCCGCGCAGCTACCTAGTATTTGAGAGCGGCGTGATATACCACAGACGTGTGGAATGGCTGACGCATCGTGCGATTATCGACATTTTAAGGCTGTCAGTTTGAAATGTGCTCTCTCAGGACCAGCCATCTTGTTTTTGGGATAGTCAGCTCGGGTGTTGACTGCTGCCTTGGCTGCCTTATATCAATGTTCGTCTGCCAGTGGCGTACTCAGCCTGACTGCTGTCTTGGCTTACCAGCGGCGTACTCAGCCTGACTGCTGCCTTGGCTGCCTTATATCAATGTTCGTCTACCAGCGGCGTACTCAGCCTGACTGCTGTCTTGGCTTACCAGCGGCGTACTCAGCCTGACTGCTGCCTTGACTGCCTTATATCAATGTTCGTCTGCCAGCGGCGTACTCAGCCTGACTGCTGCCTTGGCTTACCAGCGGCGTACTCAGCCTGACTGCTGCCTTGGCTGCCTTATATCAATGTTCGTCTGCCAGCGGCGTACTCAGCCTGACTGCTGCCTTGGCTTACCAGCGGCGTACTCAGCCTGACTGCTGCCTTGGCTGCCTTATATCAATGTTCGTCTACCAGCGGCGTACTCAGCCTGACTGCTGCCTTGGCTGCGGCGTACTCAGCCTGACTGCTGCCTTGGCTGCCTTATATCAATGTTCGTCTACCAGCGGCGTACTCAGCCTGACTGCTGCCTTGGCTGCGGCGTACTCAGCCTGACTGCTGCCTTGGCTTACCAGCGGCGTACTCAGCCTGACTGCTGCCTTGGCTGCCTTATATCAATGTTCGTCTACCAGCGGCGTACTCAGCCTGACTGCTGCCTTGGCTTACCAGCGGCGTACTCAGCCTGACTGCTGCCTTGACTGCCTTATATCAATGTTCGTCTACCAGTGGCGTACTCAGCCTGACTGCTGCCTTGGCTGCCTTATATCAATGTTCGTCTACCAGCGGCGTACTCGGCCTGACTGCTGCCTTGGCTGCGGCGTACTCAGCCTGACTGCTGCCTTGGCTGCCTTATATCAATGTTCGTCTGCCAGCGGCGTACTCAGCCTGACTGCTGCCTTGGCTTACCAGCGGCGTACTCAGCCTGACTGCTGCCTTGGCTGCCTTATATCAATGTTCGTCTACCAGTGGCGTACTCAGCCTGACTGCTGCCTTGGCTTACCAGCGGCGTACTCAGCCTGACTGCTGCCTTGGCTTACCAGCGGCGTACTCAGCCTGACTGCTGCCTTGGCTGCCTTATATCAATGTTCGTCTACCAGCGGCGTACTCAGCCTGACTGCTGCCTTGGCTTACCAGCGGCGTACTCAGCCTGACTGCTGCCTTGGCTGCCTTATATCAATGTTCGTCTGCCAGCGGCGTACTCAGCCTGACTGCTGCCTTGGCTTACCAGCGGCGTACTCAGCCTGACTGCTGCCTTGGCTGCCTTATATCAATGTTCGTCTACCAGCGGCGTACTCAGCCTGACTGCTGCCTTGGCTTACCAGCGGCGTACTCAGCCTGACTGCTGCCTTGGCTGCCTTATATCAATGTTCGTCTGCCAGCGGCGTACTCGGCCTGACTGCTGCCTTGGCTGCCTTATATCAATGTTCGTCTGCCAGCGGCGTACTCAGCCTGACTGCTGCCTTGGCTTACCAGCGGCGTACTCAGCCTGACTGCTGCCTTGGCTTACCAGCGGCGTACTCAGCCTGACTGCTGCCTTGGCTGCCTTATATCAATGTTCGTCTACCAGTGGCGTACTCAGCCTGACTGCTGCCTTGGCTTACCATGACTGCTGCCTTGGCTGCCTTATATCAATGTTCGTCTACCAGTGGCGTACTCAGCCTGACTGCTGCCTTGGCTGCCTTATATCAATGTTCGTCTACCAGTGGCGTACTCAGCCTGACTGCTGCCTTGGCTGCCTTATATCAATGTTCGTCTGCCAGCGACGTACTCAGCCTGACTGCTGCCTTGGCTTACCAGCGGCGTACTCAGCCTGACTGCTGACTTGACTGCCTTATATCAATGTTCGTCTACCAGTGGCGTACTCAGCCTGACTGCTGCCTTGGCTGCGGCGTACTCAGCCTGACTGCTGCCTTGGCTGCCTTATATCAATGTTCGTCTGCCAGCGGCGTACTCAGCCTGACTGCTGCCTTGCCTTACCAGCGGCGTACTCAGCCTGACTGCTGCCTTGGCTGCCTTATATCAATGTTCGTCTGCCAGTGGCGTACTCAGCCTGACTGCTGCCTTGACTGCCTTATATCAATGTTCGTCTACCAGTGGCGTACTCAGCCTGACTGCTGCCTTGGCTGCGGCGTACTCAGCCTGACTGCTGCCTTGGCTGCCTTATATCAATGTTCGTCTGCCAGCGGCGTACTCAGCCTGACTGCTGCCTTGGCTTACCAGCGGCGTACTCAGCCTGACTGCTGCCTTGGCTGCCTTATATCAATGTTCGTCTGCCAGCGGCGTACTCAGCCTGACTGCTGCCTTGGCTTACCAGCGGCGTACTCAGCCTGACTGCTGCCTTGGCTGCCTTATATCAATGTTCGTCTGCCAGCGGCGTACTCAGCCTGACTGCTGCCTTGGCTTACCAGCGGCGTACTCAGCCTGACTGCTGCCTTGGCTGCCTTATATCAATGTTCGTCTGCCAGTGGCGTACTCAGCCTGACTGCTGCCTTGACTGCCTTATATCAATGTTCGTCTACCAGTGGCGTACTCAGCCTGACTGCTGCCTTGGCTTACCAGCGGCGTACTCAGCCTGACTGCTGCCTTGGCTGCCTTATATCAATGTTCGTCTGCCAGCGGCGTACTCAGCCTGACTGCTGCCTTGGCTTACCAGCGGCGTACTCAGCCTGACTGCTGCCTTGGCTGCCTTATATCAATGTTCGTCTGCCAGCGGCGTACTCAGCCTGACTGCTGCCTTGGCTTACCAGCGGCGTACTCAGCCTGACTGCTGCCTTGGCTGCCTTATATCAATGTTCGTCTGCCAGCGGCGTACTCAGCCTGACTGCTGCCTTGGCTTACCAGCGGCGTACTCAGCCTGACTGCTGCCTTGGCTGCCTTATATCAATGTTCGTCTGCCAGCGGCGTACTCAGCCTGACTGCTGCCTTGGCTTACCAGCGGCGTACTCAGCCTGACTGCTGCCTTGGCTGCCTTATATCAATGTTCGTCTGCCAGCGGCGTACTCAGCCTGACTGCTGCCTTGGCTTACCAGCGGCGTACTCAGCCTGACTGCTGCCTTGACTGCCTTATATCAATGTTCGTCTACCAGTGGCGTACTCAGCCTGACTGCTGCCTTGGCTTACCAGCGGCGTACTCAGCCTGACTGCTGCCTTGGCTTACCAGCGGCGTACTCAGCCTGACTGCTGCCTTGGCTGCGGCGTACTCAGCCTGACTGCTGCCTTGGCTGCCTTATATCAATGTTCGTCTGCCAGCGGCGTACTCAGCCTGACTGCTGCCTTGACTGCCTTATATCAATGTTCGTCTACCAGTGGCGTACTCAGCCTGACTGCTGCCTTGGCTTACCAGCGGCGTACTCAGCCTGACTGCTGCCTTGGCTTACCAGCGGCGTACTCAGCCTGACTGCTGCCTTGGCTGCGGCGTACTCAGCCTGACTGCTGCCTTGACTGCCTTATATCAATGTTCGTCTGCCAGTGGCGTACTCAGCCTGACTGCTGCCTTGACTGCCTTATATCAATGTTCGTCTACCAGTGGCGTACTCAGCCTGACTGCTGCCTTGGCTTACCAGCGGCGTACTCAGCCTGACTGCTGCCTTGGCTTACCAGCGGCGTACTCAGCCTGACTGCTGCCTTGGCTTACCAGCGGCGTACTCAGCCTGACTGCTGCCTTGGCTGCCTTATATCAATGTTCGTCTGCCAGCGGCGTACTCAGCCTGACTGCTGCCTTGGCTTACCAGCGGCGTACTCAGCCTGACTGCTGCCTTGACTGCCTTATATCAATGTTCGTCTGCCAGCGGCGTACTCAGCCTGACTACTGCCTTGGCTTACCAGCGGCGTACTCAGCCTGACTGCTGCCTTGGCTGCCTTATATCAATGTTCGTCTGCCAGCGGCGTACTCAGCCTGACTGCTGCCTTGGCTTACCAGCGGCGTACTCAGCCTGACTGCTGCCTTGACTGCCTTATATCAATGTTCGTCTACCAGTGGCGTACTCAGCCTGACTGCTGCCTTGGCTTACCAGCGGCGTACTCAGCCTGACTGCTGCCTTGACTGCCTTATATCAATGTTCGTCTACCAGTGGCGTACTCAGCCTGACTGCTGCCTTGACTGCCTTATATCAATGTTCGTCTACCAGTGGCGTACTCAGCCTGACTGCTGCCTTGGCTTACCAGCGGCGTACTCAGCCTGACTGCTGCCTTGGCTTACCAGCGGCGTACTCAGCCTGACTGCTGCCTTGGCTGCCTTATATCAATGTTCGTCTGCCAGCGGCGTACTCAGCCTGACTGCTGCCTTGGCTTACCAGCGGCGTACTCAGCCTGACTGCTGCCTTGGCTGCCTTATATCAATGTTCGTCTGCCAGCGGCGTACTCAGCCTGACTGCTGTCTTGGCTTACCAGCGGCGTACTCAGCCTGACTGCTGCCTTGGCTGCGGCGTACTCAGCCTGACTGCTGCCTTGACTGCCTTATATCAATGTTCGTCTACCAGCGGCGTACTCAGCCTGACTGCTGCCTTGGCTTACCAGCGGCGTACTCAGCCTGACTGCTGCCTTGGCTGCCTTATATCAATGCTCGTCTGCCAGCGGCGTACTCAGCCTGACTGCTGCCTTGGCTTACCAGCGGCGTACTCAGCCTGACTGCTGCCTTGGCTTACCAGCGGCGTACTCAGCCTGACTGCTGCCTTGGCTGCCTTATATCAATGTTCGTCTACCAGTGGCGTACTCAGCCTGACTGCTGCCTTGGCTGCGGCGTACTCAGCCTGACTGCTGTCTTGGCTTACCAGCGGCGTACTCAGCCTGACTGCTGCCTTGGCTGCCTTATATCAATGTTCGTCTGCCAGTGGCGTACTCAGCCTGACTGCTGCCTTGACTGCCTTATATCAATGTTCGTCTACCAGTGGCGTACTCAGCCTGACTGCTGTCTTGGCTGCGGCGTACTCAGCCTGACTGCTGTCTTGGCTTACCAGCGGCGTACTCAGCCTGACTGCTGCCTTGGCTGCCTTATATCAATGTTCGTCTGCCAGTGGCGTACTCAGCCTGACTGCTGCCTTATATCAATGTTCGTCTACCAGTGGCGTACTCAGCCTGACTGCTGCCTTGGCTGCGGCGTACTCAGCCTGACTGCTGCCTTGGCTGCGGCGTACTCAGCCTGACTGCTGCCTTGGCTGCCTTATATCAATGTTCGTCTGCCAGCGGCGTACTCAGCCTGACTGCTGCCTTGGCTTACCAGCGGCGTACTCAGCCTGACTGCTGCCTTGGCTGCCTTATATCAATGTTCGTCTACCAGTGGCGTACTCAGCCTGACTGCTGCCTTGGCTGCCTTATATCAATGTGCGTCTACCAGTGGCGTACTCAGCCTGACTGCTGCCTTGGCTGCGGCGTACTCAGCCTGACTGCTGCCTTGGCTGCCTTATATCAATGTTCGTCTGCCAGCGGCGTACTCAGCCTGGTATCCGTGAGCTTGCGTAACGCCTAGCACACAATCTGTGCCCAGATACAAACTGTGCCCAGATACAAACTATGTCCAGATACAAACTGTGTCCAGATACAAACTATGTCCAAATACAAACTGTGTCCAGATACAAACTATTTCCAAATACAAACTGTGCCCAGATACAAACTGTGCCCAGATACAAACTATGTCCAGATACAAACTGTGTCCAGATACAAACTATGTCCAAATACAAACTGTGTCCAGATACAAACTGTGTCCAGATACAAACTATGTCCAGATACAAACTATGTCCAAATACAAACTGTGTCCATATACAAACTGTGTCCAGATACAAACTGTGTCCAGATACAAACTGTGTCCAGATACAAACTATGTCCAGATACAGCGACTGTGTCCAGATACAAACTATGTCCAGATACAAACTATGTCCAGATACAAACTATGTCCAGATACAGCGACTGTGTCCAGATACAGCGACGGTGTCATTTGGTTCTCTGTGACACGACGGGCAGAGTTTGGGGGGGGTCGCCGCTCGCGGCTCCACATCTGGGGGGGGGGGGTAGTAGGGGTCGCCGCTCGCGGCTCCATCTCCCGTGACGCGGTCGGCCGGCGCCCAAACAGTCTCCCAGCTGCCGAACGCTCGCCAAAAACCCGCCTCCCCACATGACATGGGCTCCGATTCACCTCGGTCAAGGTGACCGGGCGCCGAGCGGCGTCCTGCGGCGCCAGCAGAGGGACCGTTGTGTCAACATGGCCGCAGACGCCGCCCACTGCGGCGCCGCGGACCGCGGCCGGCTGGACGGCTGCTCCTTTTCCGCCATCCCCGCCATCCCCGCCATCCCCGCTGGGGAGGTGTGGGGGCATCCGGGCACTGCAGGTCGGTCCAGAGTTGTCAGGGAGGGGGAGGGATGGGTCGACGGAGAGCCATTCGGGGCTGGAATGGCAGGCCAAATTGGCCTGTTTATCAGGGGCAGTGGCGGGTCCAGGACTCGGTCAAGGGGCCGCCTGACGCAGCAATCGTGGTCCTTTCACACTTTGGCTGGCCCTGTCGCCGTGGTGGGCCCTACCCTAACGTATGCACGTTGGCTTTTAAACGTTGGTCCATGTGTGCACGGGGTTATACCATATTTGCCGAGGGTTCATGTGGCTTTCTACCATCTGAATCCGCCTCTGATCAGGGAACCTCCGCCTG
>JAXIVJ010012036.1:40000-41597 GCA_036785665.1 Chirona hameri | reverse complement strand
CCTGCCTTCCTGAGCAGAGATGTGCCACGTCCTTGGTGTAAGTCCAGTGTCCCTTTCCTGTCTTGGTAATGTTTGGTGGAGTGGAAGGCATTGTGGTTTCAATTAACTTGAAAATTGAGATTTGTTGGCTGTATGCCCTCTGCTATTCCTTCCTGATATTAGGGAGTGTAAAAAATGGATAGATGTGCAAAAAAAGGATTTATTTATATGTTGATTGTAATCTTTTGGAGTAGATTTAAATATTTCAAATTACCTATGGCCATGAAAAGTGCATTTTTGTTTATTTTACTAGACAATTAGCAGCTTTTTGGATTTAGCGCGCTGAGTCACCCGATCTCCCAGGTTAACGCGCTGGTGACGTTCTACCGGGACTCACCGAAGCATCTTAACCCTATTTGTAACAGGCTCCTGGCTACCCCTATTTGTAACAGGGGGGGGGGCGGATTCCGCCCCCGAGATCTCGAGATCTACCCGTCCGATTTTAAAAAAATGAAACGGTGTTTAGTTCCCCTCAATACGATCTACACTATAAATAATAAAAAAAATATAAATTTGGGATAGGGGGCAACAGGGGGGAAAAACTACAAATTTTAGTGGTATTTTTGATCCAACATAGCTTTCATGTTTATCGACCGATTTAACACAACTAATAGGAATCGATAGAGATTGAATTGGAAATTGCTATATGACGGTGACGTTTGCAAATTTCAAAAATCATAGGCGTGTGCAGGTCACTCAATATGGGGGTGAAGTAAATGCGTAATAAACACTCATTTTTTTGATGTTGGTTTTTTTGATAAATGAAATAGTATGTGATTGAGACATTAGAAAAACAGTTATAAATCATATTTTTGCCATAGGTGGTACCAGGTTAGTGAAAAGGGGGTAAAATTGGGGAAAAAGTATTAACCGCAGACAAGTTGCTACCCAGCACTATAAATATGTTACTGATCATAGATAGTCCTTTTTGCATGTTGTACTTCATCATAGGCGTATCCAGGATCCAAGCTGGGGCAGTGCATAGACCTTTTGATAAGTATATTATCCGCTATTATGATACTAACTAGTCAACAGTGACTATTTCACTTACAACTTCAATTAACATTGCTTACCCCACTTTTTACCCTACCTGGACTCACCTATTATCTTATAATCATTCGTAGAGTAGCCTGTGGTGCGTTTTTCATCCGAAAACTGCAGTATGTTATGTCATTGTACGCCCATGCCTCTAGTTTCCTTGCAATAATATGACCCCCTTTCTTCCATTCCTGAGCGCGCCTCTGCAAAAAATGACTTTATTCTCTTTTATCGGTCTCATATGTGCATATATTATTATAAGCTAAACGTATATTGCGCCGTTATCGCTGGCATATCGTCATCACCATGCCAGTCACCCCCCCCCCCTTTTCATGTTCCTGAACACGCCCCTGAAACTCTATATGTAATAAATTATGCAAATAATGGAAGCAGAAGCTATCTTTTACATCTTGATAGCTATAAATGCCCCTTACATTGCTCTATTGGCTTCCCGCCAAGCATTGAATACTTCCTAGAAACCCCCTTTTCAAGCCCCTGAAACCGCCTCTGTCATGCAATT
>JAXIVJ010012036.1:0-35000 GCA_036785665.1 Chirona hameri | reverse complement strand
GAGATACAAAAAAGGGTGTGCACGTGCAGAGGCATCCACCCTTGACTTGTGGAAAAGTGGGGGCTGAGAGGTCCCTAACCACACACCAAACTTGAACA
Organism: Chirona hameri; assembly: GCA_036785665.1. Lineage (NCBI taxonomy): Eukaryota > Metazoa > Arthropoda > Thecostraca > Balanomorpha > Balanidae > Chirona > Chirona hameri. The sequence goes on along the minus strand of JAXIVJ010012036.1, from coordinate 34,902 downwards.
CAATCGGCTCAGCCGTTCTCGACAGGGCCCATAAAGGCTGGAGGAGGGCTCTCTACAGGTCAGCAGGGCCCTCTAAATGCCGACAGAGGCCCTCTACAGATTGGCAGGGCGATCTACGATCGGCAGGGCCCTCTAAAGACCGGCAGAGGGCCCTTTCTAGATCGGCAGGGACCCTCTCCAGATCGACAGGGCCCTACAAAGGCCGGCAGAGGGCCCTCTATAACCGGAAGGGGCCCTCTAAATGCCGGCAGGGGCCATCTGCAGATCGGTAGGGCCCTTTAAAAGCTGGTAGAGGGCCCTATCCACACTAGCTGGGGTCCATTTCTACGTATTTACATATACATGCCTTTAACAGTAAAAAAGTGCTAAAGTGAACTATTTTGCCCAATTATATCGGAAAGTAGCAACATAACACAAATGTGCCGAGAAACGGGGCGATTTTTGTATAACCCGCATATAATTGAATATGTAGTTAAATTGCGCCGTGGAGCGGTGCGAAATTTTAAACTGTATTCCCTGGACAACTGCATTCTTACTGTTGAAAGGCCCAGGGTCCCTTCAGATCGTCTTGGGGCCCTCCAAACTTTTCAACGCCCTCCCAACCTGTTCAGGGACTCATCTGGGATCCGCGAAGCGAAAAGACATGATGTGGAGTGGGTGATATATATAAAATACAAAGAGGGCTTACTCTACAATACAAATTAAAATCGGAGCTTTCGGGTATATTGTAACACCCTGACGAAGGGTGTTACAATATACCCGAAAGCTCCGCTTTTAATATTTTTATTGTGGAGTAAGTCCTCTTTGTATTTAATCTTCATCTGGGATCTCTACGGACTATTGGCCCTTCCGGTCTGACCAGAGACTCCTCTGACCTTCCAAGAAGCCCCTCTTGTGTGTCAAGAGGCCCATTCGGCCTGTTCAGAGGTCCTTCCGACCTGGCCAGGGGCTGCACTGGCTGCTTTGTCGCCCTGCCGACATGCTCAGGGGCCCCTCCGACCTGCCCAGGGGCCCCTCCAGTCTGGCTAGGAACTCATCCGGCATGTTCAAGGGCCCTTCCGACCGGCCCAGATACCCTTTCGGTCTATCCAGGGGCCCCTCTGACTTGCCCAGGAGCCCCTCCGATCTGCCCAGCGAATCTTCTGGTCAGACTGCGCTGGCTGCTTTGTCGCCCTGCCGACATGCTCAAGGGGCCTCCGATCAGCCTTGGGGCCCCTCCGTGCTGGCTAGGGGCCAAATCGGCATGTTCAGGGGCCCTCCTTACCCACCCAGGGGTCCTTCCGGTCTGGGCAGGGATCCCTCCAATCTGCACAGGGGCCCTTTGAACTTTGCAGGAGCCCCCTGGTCTCTACAGGGGCCTTCCAGCATTATAAGGGGCCATTCCGATCTGGCCATGGACTGCGCTGGCTGTTTTGTCGCCTTGCGGCATGCTCCGAGGGCCCACGACCTGTCCTGGGGCCCCTCCGTGCTGACTAGGGGCCCATTCGGCATGTTGAGGGGCCCTTCTGACCCACCTAGGGGCCCTTTCGGTCTGGTCAGGGGCCCCTCTGACCTGCATAGGAGCCCATTTAACTTCCCAGGGGCCCTCTGGTCTGTCCAGGGGCCCTCCAACCTGCTCAGGGGCCCTTATGACCTGACAAGGGACTGCGCTGGCCGCTTTGTCGCGCTGCCGACATGCTCAGGGGTTTCTCGATCTGCCCAAGGGCCTCTCGACCTGCCCAGGGGCCCCTCTGTGCTGGCTAGGGGCCCATTCGACGTGTTCAGGGGGCCCTCTCTCCCGCTCAGGGGCCATTTCGGTCTGGCCAGGGGCCCCTCTGACACGCACAGGGTTCTTTTGAACGTACAAGTGACCCTCTGGTCTTGGGCCCTGGTGTTCCACCCTGGTCCAAGGGGCCCTAGTGGCATTAAAGGGCCTCTGAAGTGCTCTAAACTCTCTAAAGACCACGATTCGCGTGGTAAAGAGTCCATGATACCGCGCTTCGCGCGGTCTTGCCGGCCCTTTTCGGCGCGCTGCGCGTGCCGAAAAGGGCCCTCGCGCGCCGAAAAGGGCCCTCCTGGCCTCCAGGGGGGGGGGGGGGCGCACCTCCCCCCCCCCCTTGGCTACGTGCCTGATCGCCGGCATGTCGTTACCCATGCAAATAGCAATTTGACAACCTCCTATCGAATGGCGACTTCTATTCCCCCTACTCGCAAGGCTTTACAGACATTTTCGAAGAATACATTTATATTTTATGTGACCCGTGGTCAAGCATTTCCCTCAATGTAGCCACTTAATTCCCGAACACGTGTGCCAAACGTGGCGGCGCTACGCGCCACTTCTTGCCGATTCCCAGGTGTGTGGTTTTCCCTAGGATCACGTAAAACCTGGGGGGGGGGAGTCTAAACCCTATCCCCTGGCACGGTGCGTGTTCACTGGTCAATCATCTTTTGGGAAACGTTTCAATGTCTGTCGGGAATCACATCTTATAATGTCAGAACGTTTAATCGTTCATCCAAATATTTTAGGTAGGTAGGTATTATCTACGTTAAGAAACTTAAAAACGCATTTCACCAATGCAAAACTGGCGGAGTAGGGACCGGTCCCTAGGGCCGTCTCCGGCCGATAACTAACTCAGTACTCGTATGGATATACGTATCCCAGGAATGCACAAATTGTATGACTGAAGCCCCCGTCGCAAGGGACCCTGGCCTACTGCAACCGGTTCGAAAAATAACTTTCTTCGCCACTGTATTTCTATCATTATAAGTAAAAACACATATGACCCATAAAAACAGGCCGAGTCGGGATCGGTCCCTACTTTGAGTGTGTTAATGTGTTGACGTCATTGTGACGTCATACTCACCGGTCCCCAGTACGCTGTAAATGACGGATCCCTTTCTTCTGTAGTTAGCCGGATAGGATGGCTGCAATCGCAATATTTGAGTCTGCCCGAACCCGCTCGTCCAATCCCGAGGTACAGCAGCAGGGGCGTCTACACGCGAACAAAACTGGTGCGACTTTTTGCTCGGGGGGGGGGGGTCGGCACCTAGCATGGGGGCGGCACCTGGCAAGGGGTGCATACACGTTCAAATTTGTATCTTTCCAGCTTTTTGTCAAGCGAAATTTCTATACCCTACCTGACTGTAAACAGCCGATCGTATTTTATCTTCTCTTCGTTAACATTTCGGTACGTAGGGTTTTCGTGACCGTAAGTTTAACTAGCCAGTCCAGCTCCAACTCCAAAATAGGTATAACAAATATTTTTGGGCATTCGTCCATTAAATTAGGTGCATTGTCGTCGCTGCCGCTGAATAAAGGTCATCCTGGCAATATGTTAAATCAAGCGCTGAAGGGGTCAACTACACCATGTCAGTTGCCAGATACATGTTTGAGGTTTTCAGCTGAGCGCTCTGCCAAATGGGCTCATGAGTGGTCTATGACGGGCTGTTCTGCAAACATTATTACGGTTTTAGAGCAGCCGTTCGCCGTTGTATCTATTCATAACTAATCATTTGCCTGTTGGATTGCATCTCGGTACAGTTTTTCCTAGAGATTCGTGCTTAAAATGCATGCCAATCTTATATCGTCACTTATACATCACTGCCACGCCGAACTACCGCCGTATGGCATGTGAGTGAATCCTCTCCGAATACATACACGAACGATGATCCTTAAGTAACACCGTTCCAGGACTCCCGCTCTTCGGAACATTTCACCCTAGTGCTTTTTAGCCATCGCCGAACACTCTCCTCCGAGTATCGTCCTCTGCCACGAACGCCTTCACCACCCTCTCCACGTCGACCTGGTCCAGCAGCGACTGATGGATGTGGCAGACAAGGAGATCTGAGAGACGCCTCTCCCATGCTGTTCCGCAGCCACGTCTTCAATCTGCGAAGTTTGCTGAAGCTCCGTTCAGCCTCAGCCGATGACACGGGGACGCACCGTAATATGTCCAACAGCTTAGCTGTTTCGGCATACAGGTTCTTCTTTGCAGGGCATCCGTTCAGCACAGCCGCTGCCTCGTCCAGGGTGCCATATGTGTTCTGCTTGCAAAAGGAGGTTAGTTTGCATGACAGGTGTTGGTAGTCCAGCTTCGGATCCTTCGTGAGCGTCTCGGGGACTATCCCGTCCAGGACCATCCTCTCCTGTTCCTCGTACGTGGCGATGTCTGAACTTTCCAGGAAGAGCTCCCTCATGCGCTGCAGTGCCGCGGCGATGCTTTTCCGGTACTCGACCCGCAGGTATTCGGTGACCGATGTAGGCCTGTACCCTGCGGGACCAGCGTCCAGCCTCCTGGACACTTTGCTCCTTGGCAGCTGGACGGGATGAAGCTCGTGCTCACTGATCAGCTCCTCTGTCCTCGTCTCCACTTTCTTCCACCCATCCTCTCGCTTAGCTTCGAGATATTTCACCACGGCTCTGATGGCCGTGAGCGCCTGCGAAACGGTCGCATCCCTTTTCTGGCAGAGCCGGTTACACATCTCCATCAGGTTCAAAATCCTGAGTGCGGCGACCAGACCATAAACAGTCGTCCCGGAACGTAGCGCTGATGCAATGGCAGCAGCCTGCGTCTTCCCGTCCTCCTCCAGAGTCTCGATCACAGCTCCCAGCTGGGTGAGCAGCGCCGATACCGAGCTGCCCCGCACAGTCCACCGGGTGGGACATAGCGGTCTCAGCTTCCTGGGTCCTTCGGCAGTGGCGAGTGCTGAGAACTTCCTTCGGAAGTGGTGGCTCTGACTGAAGAGGACACCGACTTCATTGCACACGCCCAGCGTGTTCCGCACGATTACAGACTCCTTGCACATGGCCTCTGTCGCCAGATTTACGCAGTGCGCAAAACAGTGCACATACAGAGCCAGTGGCTGATCCTTTTTTATCAGCGCCTGTGTTCCGTTGTACCTCCCTGCCATATTTGCGGCGCCATCGTAGCCTTGGCCTCGCGCGTCACTGATATGAAGCCCATATCCCTTGAGCGCACCTTCGACCATCGTGGCCAGTCTTACCGGTCGTGTCTGGCGGCTCGATGATTCAGAGGAATTGTTCACACACTTCCCCTGCCTCGTCCACGAAGCGGACGCAGAGTGACTATTGCTCCTTCCCAGACACGTCAGTGGTGCCGTCACAGATGATTGTAAACGGGCGTCCGACTATAGCTTCTGCGATCTTCAGTGACACTTCTCTTGCCAGAAGCTTTTTCAGCTCATTTTGAATGGCAGGGGATGTCCATTTGAAGCGGCCCTCCATCCACTTCTCCAGCTCTGGGACGTCCATCGCCCTCATCTTCAGAGCCTGCTGCATGTTTGAGTTCGCGTCTGACTCGCCGCCGCGAATGCTCAGTCCCTGCCTGGCAAAGAACTTCAGTGTCGTTACGATGATTTTCTAGCTCGAGCGAGCTTTCTCCTACTCGAGCTGGTTGGCGACGCACATTTCTCGAGCGATGTTGCAGGTTGAGACTTCTTCTAGAACAGCCACCTGATGGCAGGAGCTGCGCGCATGATGCTCAGCATCCCTCTAATTCCTGAAGCCGGCATAGAGGAATGTTGGCGCCGCGGTACGATAGAAGTTTTCAGCCGCTGGTCTGCGACCCAACCGAAAGAATGCATATGACTCCACTGACGTTCACGTCATAGTGGAGCCACGGGTACTGACGGAACCATTTCGCGTTGAACCTCAGACGCTTTGTTACACCCTTGCTCACCACCGTGTGACCTGGTATTGTCGGCGGATCCGGCTGCCACGGAGTTGCTGGCAGTGGCTGCATCTTACTACCTGACGCCGATCTCCGTTGTCGTTCACCATCAGCTCCGGACACGCGGTCTTCGTTTCTCGAGAGCTCGCTGACTTGAGGGCCTCTGTAACGGGTGGGTTGTCAGCATCCTCGTCTTCTCCGTCTGTGATGTCTTCTTCGCCGAGCTCCATGTCGTCGGGAGCCGGCAGCGTGCCATCGTTCTCGTCACTGGCCTCAGCGGATGGGTCCGACTCTTGGGTGGGCACGGACGAGGAGCCAGGAACGGGGTCGGCAGGACGTCTGGGAAGGAACCCAAGGGCACTTATTCGCTATTCTCTGTCAAATAGCTTGGTTTGCTCGGGTCAAAGTCATGGATAATGGTGCCAGTAGCTCAGATGACGTGATTAGTCGTGCTACAAACACACCTTCCAGTAATATTGGTTCTTTTGAATCACACGATAATATGCGTGCGTGACCTTCCCATTATAAGTAAATGACGAAACATCAAATCCTTCCCATACGCATAAGATCAGTCCAATTCGTTCACGATCGTGTCCATGGTGACATTGTCATCTAACGCACTCTTTGATGATGGAGGTGTATTTTGTAGTCAGTGAACTCTTTGTCAATAATTAGTTATGTTAATAATGTTAAGGTCAGGTTCACTTCTTCTCAATAATTATTGTCAGGAGGAAGCCAAAGACGCTTAATCGACACCACTGTGTTCATTTCCTAAAGGCGCGACTCTCAATTTGTAATTTGACAAACTAAGGTGACTTTGGTGGCATTGATGACCTTGGCTTTGTTTAAGCAAACATAGTAAATAAGTGTTAAAAGTCACCCAGCCCACGCCATACTGCTGATCCTTTGTTTTGCTTTCTCCGAAGAAATATGCCTGCTTGAGACACACGGCTCGTCAAACGCTGTGTTCTCGGCGCTGTCGGGAGCCGGCAGCATGACATCGTTCTCGTCACCGGCCACGGTGGATGGGTCCGACTCTCGGGTGGGCACGGAAGAAGAGCCAAGAACGGGGTCGGCAGGACGTCTGAAAAGGACCCCAAGGGCACTTATTCGCTATCTGAAATGAGGCTCTTTTAATCCTATTTGTAACAGGCTCCTGGCTACCCCTATTTGTAACAGGGGGGAGGCGGATTCCGCCCCCCGGAGATCTTGCGATCTACCCGTCCGATTTGCAAAAATGAAACGGCGCTTGGTTCCCCTTAACATGATCTACATTTCTAAAAAATAATCAAATCGAAATTTTTGATAGGGGGGCAACAGGGGGGAAAAACTACAAATGTTAGTGGTATATGTGATCCAACACAGCTGTCATGTTTATCAACCGATTTTAACACAACCAATGGTATTCGATAGAGATTCAATTGGAGATTGACATATGGCGGTGACGTTCGAAAATTCAAGAATCATAGGCGTGTGCAGGTCACTCAATATGGGGGTGAAGTAAATGCGGAATAAAACTGTTTTTTATCAATGCAATGGTATGTTATTCTGACATTAGACAAAACAGTTATAAATCATATTTTTTTTACCATAGGCGGTACCAGGTTAGTGAAAAAGGGAGGTCAAATAGGACAAAATTGTAACCGCTGGCAAGTTGCTACCCAGCACTATAAATAAGTTACTGATCGTAGATAGTTCCTTTTTGCATATTGTACTTCATCATAGGCGCATCCAGGATCCAAACTGGGGAGGCGCAAGACCTTTTGATAAGTATATTATCCGCTATTATGATACTAACTAGTCAACAGTGACTATTTCACTTACAACTTCAATTCACATTGCTTACCCACTTTTTACTCTACCTGGGCTCGCCTATTATCTCATAATCGTTCGTAGAGTACACTGCGGTGCGTGTTTCATCCGAAAACTGCAGTATGTTATGTCATTGTAGGCCCATGCATCTTAGTTTCCTTGTAATAATATGACCCCCTTTCTTCCATTCCTGAGCGCGCCTCTGCAAAAAAATGACTTTATTCTTTCTCCTGGCTTCATATGTGCATATATCATTATAAGCTAACCGTCTATTACGCCGTATTCGCTGGCTTATCGTCATCACCATCAACCATGACAGTCATCTCCCTTTTCATGTGCCTGAACACGCCCCTGCAACTCTATATGTAATACATTATGCAAATAATGGAAGGTGAAGCTATCTTTGACATCGTGATAGCTATAAATGCGCCTTACATCGCTCTATTGGCTTTCCGCCAAGCATTGAATACTTCTTGGAACCCCCCCCCCCCCCCTTGCAAGCCCCTGAAACCGCCTCTGCCATGCAATTGTTATGATATTTCATTAACAACAACTAATTTGCACTTGTTGCAATCACCGTAAACCGATGTAACTCCTTCATGCTTGAGGCAGTTAGGAAGAAACCGTGAAGATCGCATTTCCGTATTATCGCCAAATGTCGCCGCCGAACCCTCCCAAAACCGTGCCTTGGAACCGCCTCTGTTCAGGTTAAGAACTCAAAATTTTGACTTCAAATGCGTAATTCAATTCTAGGAAAAGTTACAAAATTTCATGCGTCTGCTTCCAGCCGTTCTGGAGATATCTGCGAAAAACATGAGGGGGGGCGGAATCCCCCCCCCCCCCCCTGTTACAAATAGGGTTAACCCTTGCCCGCTGGGGTATTTAGCCGAACGCACCCCGCTGGGGGGGGCAGATTTTGTTCCCTTGCCTAACTCCCGAACCAATGGCCGAAGCGAGACGCGCGAGGCGGCGATCGAAACCTCTCAATGAGACGATTCTAAAGCACACTTTTTTTAAGAGGTCAAAGGTCAATGTCGAGTAAAAGATAAAATCACGTGTTCTCGGATTATTGCCTGCAGAGACCAGACTAGCAAAAGCAGCGCGCCCAAACTCAACCAAAACACTTCCAATTAAGAGGGGAAGGTACTGCTGGAGTATAAGTCTCATGCCAAGTAGAGGTCAAGGTCAATGTCCGGTCACGAAAGGTCACCACATGCAAAAGTCATATGAAAAACGTTTGACACATGTGTAATGGGTAATTTCACACGTAGTTGTTAATGTTAACGGAAATGTTAACGGAAATTTTGACATTTGACTTCAAGGTCAGGCCAATGTCAGGTCAAAAAAGGTCAAATTTTGAATCCAAAATTTACAATAAAAGACATGTTTCTGGTCCAGTTTGGTCCCATGATGCCAATGATGCATTTTTTTCGTACGATGTCTAAAAATGCCCCAAAAATGCGATTTAAAAAATGACGACATCAGAACTGATTATACACTTATTACAGTCATTTGAGGGTCAAATATAGAGATATTTATTTGAAATTTTGCATGTTGACTACTCCCAGGTGGTTCTCTTACATATATTCCTTTTTTAAGTTTCAAAAATTGATTTTAGAGCTATTTTCCACAATTTTTTTCTTTCCATTTTTGGGGTAAAAAAACAAAAATTTGCAAAAATCTGAGATAACCATTTTGTAGAGAATGCCATTTTTTTAAAGGTTTTTGTTTGCTATTTGCTACAATACTCGATGTTTTATGATCGATCGATTCGTCGATTTTTGACCAAAAATGACGTGACATGACGTCACTTAAACATCATTTTCTCAAAAACTTTTCGGCCCATTTTGTCGATTTGTTTTGAGAAAGACGTCAAATTGATGCCAAATAAGGTGCTGAAAGTTTCGCGTCGATATCTATCGTCGTTTTGAAGTTATTGAGAACATCCGGGAGGGGGCAGATTCTGACTCCCAGCGGGGCGAGGGTTAAGGCTTAGGGCCTTTTCTGGCAAATCTGCCCCTCCAAACGAAAATCGGTGGCGCCGGGCCTGCCAAGTACCATCAAAACCATTATAGATAGGAATACCTATCTCCCTGGATTTGATCCACTTCCCCCCCATGCCAAAGTTTAGGTTTTTACCTACATCCTCAGCAAAGTTGGAAGGATTTAACCCAGGGCCGAAAGGCTCCTTTCGAACTGAATACAAAACTGCTCGCCTGGCCAGGAATTGTTTAATTAAAAACACTATCAAAGCTTAACTTGTCTGTCAAAACTCACCCCCATAAACTGGCTACTGATCTCATCCCCGGGCTGCACCCATCAAATCCCGCCTTTTCTTCTCCGCTCTGAAGCACGAACCCGACTTCTTCTCTCTTTTGGCCTTCGGCATTTTCAGGCGACCCAAAATAACTCCTTTGACCACCTTACTTCATTTTAACCATTCACATGTCACTCAACACAGGACCGAGGACGTGCAAATCCCCTGTGGCCGTGCCGTGCCAACGGCTCTCTATGGCCTTGGGCTACCATAAGCATAACAATAGCATCACGAAACAACTACAAGGAAGCGTTCCGTTTTGTTTGCCGCAATCTGATTAAAAACTATGCTTCCATTAACAAATGGCAGCACTCCCGTCAATTGTTTTGAAGTTATTGAAGTTAACTCCCCGTAATTACTAACATGTTATTGAGAACTGATTGTAGTTAAAAGGAAACAGCTGTTAGCTTCTTGATTCATTTGCAAGTGTTATGCATTACTACGTCGAGTTGTTTAAAGGGAATGTTTCACCTTTGTATCACGGCTGGAGTTTCCTATTCAAATGGTGGGGCGACTGCCCCACCAACTTTGTGTTTTGTCCCACCAACTTTTGTCAGATTTGAAGGTTTCCTGGTGTTGAAATGGCCATTTTCACCTGAACCATTGAAAACAACCAGTCTATATGACATTTTGCCCCACCAACTTTTTCTGAAAAGCTCCACCTATGCTTTGTATTGGTTTTGAACTGAGATAGCCTTTATCTTTGGCCGTTATTGAAATGTCGAAAATACGAAGGTCATTTTACCCAAAACTTGGCCGTTTTTAAGCAATTTAATTTCCCATTTGTAAAATGGGGTCTAGGCTAGTGCCGCCGCTGATTGGCCGATAGCCACTTTTTCGCCGAATCCCACCTTGTCAGCCAATCAGCGGCAGTCTACAGCTCAATAATGACGTCATCATCCCAAATCGAAAACCTTAATTTGTATAGAGTTAAGTGACTTTTCGAGAGAAAAAAATATCCCCATCGTTTTCAGCAACACTTACTTAATATTTTCGACTACAACCAGCGTATATTTAACAACTTTCAGAAAGGTGAAACATTCTCTTTAAGAACTACTTAAGCCTGAGTCTGCACCAAAAAGACATATCGATGGGCCATGGTCGCCATGATACGGCATCAGTAGCGGATCCAGGGGGGGCCGTAGGGGCTGAAGCCCCCTGCCTTAGAAAACGGCGCCCTCGGGCACCGCGGCGCCGAAGGCGCCGCGACGACGTTCTTGCAAAGGATTTGCCGGCGCCGAAGGCGCTGTAGCGTTCTCGGGAGGCCGCCAGGGCGCCCTTGTGTCTACCGACATAGTCTTAGCACTGTTGAAAGGCACCCTGGCACCCTCAGAAGACAGCTTGCCGCCCTCACAACGCATTAAGCCGCCCTCAGAAGGTACATCGCCGCCCTCGGAAGGCATCATGACGCCCTCGGAATGCATCATGCCACCCTCGGAAGGCATCATGCCACCCTCGGAAGGCATCATGCCGCCCTCGGAAGGCATCATCCCGCCCTCGGAAAACATCGTGCCTTTTTGAAGAAAATTGCATTTTCTTTCATTTGATTTTTTTGCAATTTGCTTTACAACTCGATTGTCTACGGTTTTTCAAACATTTATCGTTTTTCCACCAAAAATGGCATGACCTGACGTCACTTAAACGTTATTATCTCCTTAACTACTTCACTAATTTAAATGACATCAGTTGGGCAAACTACGGGGAGGCGATCTAAAAATGGATCGATCAAAAATTAGGTCGTGACATCATCAAAATGGGCGGAGCATGCCCTTATAAGGAGATCCGATCTAAAAATGTATTGTTTTCCTGACATTCACACCTTCAAACACCCTATCACTCCTAAAAAAAAATGTCCATCACCCCTGGATTTTTTTTCGGTTGAAACTGCACGAATCGCGCCATCATATTGTCTTGTACTTGTATGATCAGATCCCTACTTTGGCAGATATGGCCAAAGTAAGGGTCGGCGATCTCAAATTCGGCACTCGCAGCAGCCTCAGCGATTTAATTTTGATTCGCCACCTGACTTCATGATCTAAAATTGGATTAGCCGGCTGACTACCGATCTAAAAATGTATTTCACACTGTGGTCGTTGCGTCGCGGAATCAATATTTAGATCGTCATTTACGTGGAATAAGGGGAATTACCGAATATGGTCTCATTTATTATTCCGATATATTGATGGACAACATGTTCTCCGACACTTTTTAACCTCCGAGTATGCGTATGTTGCTCCGAATTGTCCTAATGACAGGCCTCACAGTTTGATACTGCATGTATGCCCAAATATGGGCATAACAAAATCTAAAAATTGATTGATCTATTTTGTATCGCCTCTGTAGTTTGCCCAACTGACATGTTGAGAGAAGACGTAAAATGGATGCAACATAAGGTACGGAACGTTTCACGTCAATATCTATCATAGTTTTCAAGATACTGAGAAAATCCGGGAGGGGGCAGATTCTGCCCCCCCCCCCCCCCCGGGGGGCGCGGGTTAAGGAAGAGGCATATTTGACCCGTTTAATTGACATATTGGATTGCCGCCCCTTTGGACCATGCCGCCCCTGTTACCGAGGAAATATGCCGCCCTCGGGCCTGAAGCCCCCTGCCTTAGAAAATCCTGGATCCGCCACTGTACGGCATCACCTTATCAGGATTTAGGGACGGCAAATATTCGTTGCGGCACTTGGCTGAGGGGCGGCACCTGGCTGAAGGCGCCACACCAGGCTGAAAGGGGCGGCATCTATCTGAGGGGTGGGATGCGCCCGGCCGGCCGATGGGGCACTGCCACGCGATGTCGTGTGCATCAAGTGCGAGGCAGTGCGGGCGGGGGCGGCGGCCTGTCTGGAGCGCCGGGGAGGTACCCCACAGCTCTCCCCGGCCGGGGCGGTAACCCCCAGACCTCCCGGAGCCGGGACGGTTTTGCCAATGTTACGGGCACCGTTCCGGCTTGGCCGGACGGGCCGCACAGATGCTGATGTTGAGGAAATGTTAGTGTTCATGTGTGTGTGTGTGTGTGTGTGTGTGTGTGTGTGTGTGTGTGTGTGTGTGTGTGTGTGTGTGTGTGTGTGTGTGTGTGTGTGTGTGTGTGTGTGTGTGTGTGTGTGTTCATGTGTGTGTTCATGTGTGTGTGTGTGCGTGTGCGTGTGCGTGTGCGTGTGCGTGTGCGTGTGCGTGTGCGTGTGCGTGTGCGTGTGCGTGTGCGTGTGCGTGCGCGTGTGCGTGTGCGTGTGCGTGTGCGTGTGCGCGCGCGGCGTCGTGTGCGTGTGCGGGCGTGCGCGCGCGCGTGCGTGCGTGCGTGTGTGTGTGTGTGTGTGTGCGTGCGTGCGTGCGTGTGTGTGTGCGTGCGTGCGTGCGTGCGTGTGTGTGTGTGTGTGTGTGTGTGTGTGTGTGTGTGTGTGTGTGTGTGTGTGTGTGTGTGTGTGTGTGTGTGTGTGTGTGTGTGTGTGTGTGTGTGTGTGTGTGTGTGTGTGTGTGTGTGTGTGTGTGTGTGTGTGTGTGTGTGTGTGTGTGTGTGTGTGTGTGTGTGTGTGTGTGTGTGTGTGTGTGTGTGTGTGTGTGTGTGTGTGTGTGTGTGTGTGTGTGTGTGTGTGTGTGTGTGTGTGTGTGTGTGTGTGTGTGTGTGTGTGTGTGTGTGTGTGTGTGTGTGTGTGTGTGTGTGTGTGTGTGTGTGTGTGTGTGTGTGTGTGTGTGTGTGTGTGTGTGTGTGTGTGTGTGTGTGTGTGTGTGTGTGTGTGTGTGTGTGTGTGTGTGTGTGTGTGTGTGTGTGTGTGTGTGTGTGTGTGTGTGTGTGTGTGTGTGAGGGAGACTACAAGCCGTCAAACAAATATATTTTTTGCTCTCAACATGATCACACTCAAGATCGTCGACATCTCTTCACCTTTGGTAACTTCATTTATATGGCATCACCCGTGACCCCTGGATGTCTCAATTTAACTAAATGGATTCTGAGGTAGAATCCAACAGCAGTAGTACCTATTGAAGAAACAAACAAGGAAGCGACTATTTGTCAAGCCTGAGACAGCGACAATCAAGGATACCATAACCGGATGGGAAGGAAATATGATATAACAGGTGTTGCCTGTTGGTGTTATCTATCGCGAGCAATCTGATATGTTGTATTAGTAGAAAAAGCCGAAGGAAAAATATATAAAGCCTGTGATGACAATCCGGATAGCTTATGTGATGAAACGCACAATGCATGCCGACTGAGCTGCAACACTGCCCCTGGCTATACACTCACCGTCACAGGGTTAGATGATGCGATGAAACGCACAATTCATGCCGATTGAGCTGCAACACTGCCTCTGGCTATATACTGACCGCCACAGGGTTAGCTTCACGGCAGAAATCGACAGTCATATGCTAATAAACGAAGCGAACACTGTGCTGATCAGCTGCTGCACTTGACTCAGTCTCCGAGTTGCCTCCTTCCGGCTGCCCTGCCCAGTGTTGAAGAAGAGCTGCACTGTTCAATGGCCATTTATTCGATTCCCAGTTAGCGGCAGAATGTAGAATGGAAAGATGTATGTGCTGCAAAGTCTCGGAAATAGTGCTCCTCGCCCAATGCCACCGTATCTGCCACTGCGGCCGCTGACTCACCGCCCGCAAGCCATCCCAATCAAAGACAAATAATTAGCGCTAGTCGGAGCTCACGAACCCTTAACCCGCGCACTGCAGGGGGTTTGCACCGAACACGAACTGCAAGGGGGTTGATTTCCGCCCCCGTGAGATCTCGAAAACTACGCTACGTAGCGACAAGGAGAGAACGGAATTTGGTAGCTTGATACAAGTTCTATCGAAAGTATTTCAGTAATTTTTTAGGTCAGGTCAAAATTGGGGTCACCAGAGGTCATCAAAGGTCAAATTGTACAGTATTTTCCTGTTTTAGGACTTCGCTCCAAAAAATCCCATATATCTTGGAAACTATGCTAGTTATAAACAAACTGAAAAAGCAAACGCCAGCCAGTTACATTTTTAATCGACAAAATGTCCTCAAATTTGATCTCAGGTTAATATTTCAGGGTCCAGAGGTCACAAAAGGAAAAAATGCCGCTTTTTTGCAAAATCTTTTTCGCTATTAACCTTTTACCTAATAAAGATAACGGAAAATTGTTTACGCTATTGTGCTTATCTCACCAAGGCACTTTTAATGATATACATGGTTACCTTGTTAAGTCAACTAAAAAAAATTGACCTCAGGTCAAGGTCAAGTGGTGGCCCAAGTAGGGCATGTTGCATATGGGAATACGTGTCTCCACGAGACAAACACATTTATGTCTGTTTTACTTCTCTATCTTCATTATGTCGGGAGCTATGGACAATAAAGTGATGGTGACCTCGGATGACCTCAAATGACCTCATATGGGTCACTGAACAAAACTTACACTTGCATCATCAATAATATCCTATAATAACATGATGCAGAAGTAATTGGACTAATATCATGCATATCCTTGAAATAGGAAGCATTTGTATATTTCCCCATTGACTTATTGGGGGGGGGTCACGAAATTGACCTGACCTTAGGTCACCGATATCAAAATTCCGAGATAAACGAATTGTAAGTACTTATGCCCTCATGACACCCTGTAAGGTTCAAACTGATCGGTGAGAAACTCTGGCTTTGGCACAACTGCAAACCTTTTTAGAGGTGGGGTCACTTGACCTGGTCTGGTGACCTGACCTGAGATGACCCGAGGTTCATTTACAAGAAAAAATGTGCGCAATTGATGTCCTAACAGGTGTGCAAAACTTGGCGGCGCTGAGCGCCGCCGTTTTTTCGTTATCTGCGAAAAACCTGGGGGGGGCGGAAATCAACCCCCTGCAGTGCGCGGATTAACGATTAAAACATCCTCCTTTGTCTTGGCGAGAAGCAGGTGGGCGGCCGTATACGGCAGAGACAGAAAGCTGTTTCAATGTTATTTGTTATGGCCCAAGCTAATAAATCGCAACAATCTCAAAATTTTAGAAAGAGAATGACGAGTTTTATCATATTTAGATTGCGTAATGGGACAAATATTTGCCCTTCATGTGTCTCTGCGGCCTTTGCGGCATTTCTGAACCTGTGCTTTTTTTCGATAACATAATCTTGATTCAATTTTCAAATAAAGCATATCTCACCGGTATATGCTCAGTTCAGGAATATGGTTCTCACCACCAGCTAGGAAGCAGTCAGCAGCAGGACTAAGTTTGAAACACTCACTTTAAAGTGACGTAATAACGTTCGCGTTGCATGATTAGGCAGTCGTTGCATGAGGCCCAGTCAATTACGACCACCAGGCAGGTCCATGACAGGAGTACACGAGCGAGTGAACAGCAGCTGTTACGACTGCCGACAATCAAAACTGAAACCGGTAGGCGACAGTTCTTGCACAGAGCCGCCACTGCATAAATTGCACTGCCCGCGGCTGTGCGTGAAGGGTCTAAACGATTACTGAAGGACCACTTGACCAGTTTGCAGGGACGTTAGATCGACTTGGCCGTCTTGTGTGTCTGTGGAATTTTTGGTTTAGTGTGATGCAGTGTTATTCTTACCCATATGTGCAGTTCTATCGTGTGACCTGAAAAAGCAGACAGCATGACGTCATGTGTGACCGACTCCTGTCCGTATTTGGCACCCTGTTGACGTCATCGCTGCCGGCTGACGTGATGAGGTGATGACGCGGCCGGCCCGCGGGGATGACGCGGAGGCAGGTCGACCCTTGAGACGTCGTCAGGCGGCGCGCGCTGAGCCCTGTCTAGCGTCACACCATGCGTACACAGGAAGCGGTGACCGTCACGCCGGTGTTATCGCAGCGACCAGGTGGGGGGGGGGGGGGGGGGGGCGGTCCGTGGGACCCGCGCAGGAACAGCCAATCATAATATCACAGCGGCATTATCGCTGACTCACAGCGACGCGGCTTAGGATTTCGTCATTCGATTACATTTTCACACAACATTTTTTGTTTCAGGTATGGTGGTGAATACTGAATAGCAATAAAATATGCTATTTTCGATAACGTGACCTTATTTTAACTAGCAATGGCTATTATCAACCAGTAAAACTCATTGGGTTGGGAACCGAGCGAGCTATTCTTAAGCGTTATTTCCTGATGTGAAAGAGCACTTAAAGCTTTGCTTTGAGTTAAACGGGACATGCCAGGGCCGGCGACACCAGTAGCCATCCTTCGTCTGCCGTGGGCGGTCACGTGACCGGGGCTGGGCTTAGGTGCGTCGGCACGCGCTGCCTGACAACGCAGAATTTCATAAATTTACTACGATATTTTTACAACATGAATATTTTAGTGTACAAATTATCAGTCACATCAAACGAGTAGTTGCGAAGAAACAAGCCTCTGAAAACCATGGCTACGGTCGGGTCGCTCGATACGTAAATGTTCTCCCTTATAGTTGATGGAGGGCCTCGTGCCCGCTCGGTAATTAAATTGATTTGTTATAAATGCATTGCAAGGTTACATAAACAAATTAAAACAGTCAAAACTGCGATACGTTTTAAGTCGTCCGGTGCCCACCGCCACCGGTCAACAACGGACAGGACAGGAACGGACAGGGAAGTTGGTGACTTTGCGAGGTCTCCTAAAATTGGAAATCGCTAGGTGGGGGGAATCTGGTAACAACATTCACCTGCGGTGCGTTACCAAAAACTAGCGATTTATTTGACGATCCCCATGTACCAGTTGTCTACGAGATGGTCTGGGGGGAGGGGGGTCCGGGGGGGTGCTACAGACACCCTCCCCTCCGGTAGGGCCGCAGCGCAGCCAGCGAATGCGACAGGGCCTATCTTGACATGTTAACTGGGGGGATGCCCCCTAGTGAGCCGTTTTGCCCCCCTTAGTCAAGAAGTGTTGCCCATCCTGATTTCAGTATTTCCATGTCATTTTTCGCTTGATAGGTATTCAATTAAAATAAAATATGCTTACCTGGTGATAAATGTATAAAAAATCCAATGCAAATGTCATGATATTCCCAAGTTTTAGTATTTTCCAGCCAAAATCTTTACCAGCCAGAATCTTTAAATTATTTCCCGAATATCTTGAATTTCAATATCCTTTGAACAATTGCTCATTAGCGGCAGAGTGGGGGAGATCGGAGGTTGTTGGATCAGGAACGTCGCCTCACAATTTGGAGTGGGTGCGGGCAACTGCTGAGCCGATTGTGTTCAATTTTGATGTGTGGTTAGCAGACCGGGTATTTAATCAACTTTTTTGGAACGATTCAATCATGATTCATTTTTGAATCTGAATGATCCAATCACCGTTCGATTCACGGAGAAAATATAGAAAATTGATTCTTTCCGATTCAAAGAATTAAAAAAAAAATCGACTCACGTTTGATTCAACATTTAAATATATGTGATGAATGTTCGTTAAATCAATAAAAATGGAAACACATGTATATGATCACTACAACATTGTTACAGCAATACTATTTCAGTATAAATGAATGCAGCTACTGCACTGCATATATTTGCACAATTTTCCAGTGTGCTTGAAACGTTAAGAATCGTTACATCCCTGGGCCTGGTCTGCAGCCTGTACCTGTAGGTATCGACAGTTGATCGACAGTACCCGAGGTTCTAGTAGATATATACGTGTGCTACTCTTCTTAACCAACAAATACCAATATGTGGGTCAGGAGAATTCTAGTCAGGGTTCAGCAGACTTGAAATTGGTAAATTTCTAGCGGAACACCGTTAGTTTTGAACCAATCATATGCAAAAAGTGACCATTCTCAACGAGATCTCATCTAGTTGAGTCAGGGCTGGGGCCTGGGAAACATAGTATGGGGCAGGTTTTGAGGTTTGGGGAAGGGATTCCTTAAATGGGGTGGCTCATGTTAAACAAAACTCAAGTGTGACTTAAATTACTGAAAAATGATGCATTGGAGTTGGATAGGCTAGGGTAACCTACCTACTTACCACACATCTTCATATGCCCCATAACCCATTCGTGGCAGGCTTTAGACTGCCCCAAACATATCATGACATCTTTGCTATGGTTTGGAGATTAAATGGCGATTGGGCATGTTATTTTGGTGCGCCTTGTCTACCAAGTCCAGTCTGCATACATTGCAGCTGCCGCCTGCCAGGTTGTAATTTAACATATTTTGTGCAGAAGATGAAAAACCTGAAGGTGTATTTGAAAGAAAATTTCAAATGTTATTTTTATAATTGTGTACATGTAGTTGTGGTTATGTTTGAACTGATTAGTAGATTGTTAGTAGATTAGGATCAGGCAATGCAATATAATTAAATATATACTATTGATAATATACTTGTATGTTTTTGTTTTGCAATTTATGGCTTACTGTATGTTGTTGAACATTTTTGGGGGAACTATTGCTGAGAATGTCATAAACAATGAATAAGTGCATCTAAAAGTTGGTGTGGATTTTCCACACCAACTTTCAAGATGGTGTGGAGCTCTCCACGCCAACCACATACAAAGTTCCGCGCATCCGCACCGCAGTTTCCTACTGGCTTTGTTCGGGTCTTCACCGATCGCAATATTACATTCCAAATTACGCCACGCCCGCCACCGGGCATGGTGCGTACGGTGGGCGTAATTTGCAATGAAAACTTACGATCAATGAGGCAGAGGTGCAAAAACATTTCGGACTGTCACAAACTTTCGGATAACGCAAAGAAAGTGTCACACGCAGGCACGTAGCCATGCTTTTCTCAGGAGGGGGGGGGGGGGGGGAGGAGCCACGTCAGTGGTAGAACACATTTCGCTCCTCAGCCATATGTTGTTGACCGGGGGGGTCGGGTAGTCAGAGAATCTCATTTCATCTAGTGTAAATTTGTTTTCCTCAGGGGGCTATAGCCCCCCCCCCTTGGATACGCACTGGTCACATCAGATGAAGGTGCGAGACAAGGCTCACAATACTCGCTATAAAGGAATGCTTCATCTTTCTGAAAGTTGTCAAATATACGCCGGTTGCAGTTGAATATATGAAGTAAGTGGCAAGTGCTGCTGAAAACGATGGTAATATTTTCTCTCTCTCGAAAACTTGACTTAACCCTCGCCCTACGGGAGTTTTTTCCCTTTCGCCCTACGGGGGGGTCCTGACAGGACCCCTTGTTAACTTCCAAAGAAAGCAACTTAGAGCAATGCGATGAGAACCAGCATGTTGCCTGTCATAAGAGGAATCTAACAGTATGCGATTTTTAGGATTCAGGTCAAAGAGTGACCTTCCAGGTCAAGTGAATGACCTCGGATTTACCACGTCCAGAACAGCGATTTTGCTCTTCAGAAAACCTCAAAATTAGAAATTGATAAATGTAAATAAAAAGGCATGTTCCTAGACCATTTTTAGCTCAGAGATACAGAAAAGGTAATTATTTGTTCGTATCTTGTCAAAAAAGTAAACAAAAGTTTTTATTTAAATGACGTCATCACTTTTTTACACTTAGGGAGCAATCACTCAGTCAAAAATAAAGATATTGCTTTGAAATTTGGTATGGGTAGTGTCCATACTCAGATCTCTCGCATATATTTTCTTTTTTTTTAATATCTTTGAAAATTTGGATTTTGTGGGATTTTTTTTCTTCAGTTTATTTTTTATTTTAGGGGTTAAAAACCCAAAATTGTGCTAATCCGAGATTGCCATCTTAAAGAGAATGTCATTTTGTATCTTTGGTGAATTGCGTTTGCAATTTGCTTTAAAACTCTGTTTTCTACGATTTTTCTCATATTTCTAATTTTGTACCAACATGACGTCATAAAAACGTCATTATTTCCAAAATTTCTCAACCAATTTCAACGATTTTTTTTGTCAGCATACGTATAATTGTTGGGAACTCATCTACCGAAAATTTCAGCAAGATGCATTGCATGTGTAAAAAGTTATTTAAGAAAAACCTCAGGGGGGGGGGCTGTCAGGCGGTATTCCCCTCGCCCCGTAGGGCGAGGGGAATACGAGGGCGAAGTTAACCCTCGCCCCGTAGGGCGAGGGTTAACTTCATAAAATTAAGTTTTTGTTTTATTTTAGGCTGATGACATCATATTGAGCTATAGAGAGCTATAAAGGAAACCATTAGGCTGACAATGATTTACACAATATTTTTAGACAATTATATGACTTAAATACAAAACAAACCAAGCCATTGAAATGTAGGCATCTTCGTAGTTTTTTTTTCAGTGAGTAGGTATTGCCTGAGTTGAGTAGGTATTGCCTGATTTGGGCACAGCGATTTTCAAATAAGTATAAAGTATCTACCTTAACCTATGTTCTTGCTGACCTGATAAATCATTGATCTTGAAAATTATTTGTTTACACAGACCAGGTGTTTCATGTATTTGTTCAATGGAAATGCTTGCTTGATTGGTTCTATAGAAATATAATGGAAATAAGGAAAATATTTTACAAGAAAAACATTAGAAGAATCAGAGTTGTTTATGTATTTTTTTCTCTCCTGAAATTAATATATTTACCAGCTAGATACACACTGGATGATGATGCCGCTATACTCACCATTCCAATCAGTCTATGTTGGCACTGAACTTTAGAATAGAGTAGAGGTAACACAGTCGCCTTGTCAAGCCTTGTCTGCTTCTCGAGCCTTGTCTGCTTCTCGAGCCTTGTTGGCTTCTCGAGCCTTGTCGGCTTGTCAAGCCTTGTCAGCTTGTCAAGCCTTGTCGGTTTGTCAAGTCTTGTCACCATGTCACCTTGTCACCAACGTCCGCCATGCCCATGGCCAAACAATTCATTATTATACTTGATCAGCAAGCCTCCATGTTTCACTCAAATATGTCTCTTGCATGAACGTTTCTATCCATTATAACTGCAGCCAGAATAGCCGCAACGCATCTTTTGACGGGCCGGAGGCACGCGAAAAGGTTCTGGCGCTGCCTGATCATCACGCTCATATCTATCTGGCCCCATTTCCACCATCAACCGCCCCAACACGGTGCCTGTCACGCTCATAGCCTGTCACACCAACTCTCACCAACGCTTCCAGCGAATTAAATCGCCCAATGGTCGTTAACATAGGACTGTCACACGGGTGGCACAAAGTTGGAAGGATTTTGCTACCTCCGAAAACAAAAATATTGCGGCGACTATGGCGCACATATTGGGCTGTGTCGATATAATTGTGTTCAGAACATGCTCGCAGCGTCCTTTGGACCAATCAGCGACTGCTTTTGTGGCAAAATTTCACGAGTGTCAAATTGGACACGGAATCATCGAAGTAACTTGAATTGTGGAAATCGGTCTTTTTAGCCAGAATTTGTCACTTTGGTCAGATGATATCGACCGGTTGTTGTCACACACGCTCGTTGGTGAGTTGGAAGGTTTTTGCACCTCTGCTGCAGTGAAGACACCGAAATAAGTCTCTTGTCTTAATGGCTACGAGCGAATCTTAGGCCGACCCGATCGGACTTAATGACTACGAGCGGTAGGCCGACCTGATCAGACTTAATGGCGGGGTAAGGTTAGGTTAGGTTAGTTTAGGGTCAAATCGCTGCTAAGACCATTAACAAGGGACTTATTTCGGGGTCTTCATTGATCGCAAGTTTACATTGCAATATACGCGTACGGTGGTGCACCCGTACTACCGTGGTGCGTACTTTTTCATTTTTAGGCGAGCCTTATATCTTCCCGTATGAGGCTCGCGACTTGAACTGTGTACTTTCCGTTATTGACCGGTGGCGGTGGAGACCGAGCTTTAGACCGAACATTTGGAATGGATATACTTCCGAGATCAGGACCTGCGCTAAGCAGAGCTTCTTGCGCAGGCCTCTACCCCTATCATCCGATTGCGCAATTCATGGTAGCTGGCAGAATTTAGACGCGAAAGTTGTACGTGCCCAACATACTTGGATACATACATGGCCCGCCCTCTGACATTATCTGACCTTGAGTGTGACCGCTGCCACCGGCCACAGGTCATCCCAGTCAGGGGCAAATAGCGAGCACCGAAGCGACTCGAACCCGGCATGCCACACCGGAGGCCTCTTGCACGACAAAATCTACCCGGGTAAAACGCAATCCTACCCAGGAAGGTCTAAAATGTAGACGAGATTAGCAGACGATATCATGCTCTGAGCCTATGGGAAGTATTTGGTCGAATCCTTCACTAATTGATGTGGCATGGTCTAAAACGGTGCCGTGTAGAGTTTTCTACACTTTGGTCAAGTTTAAGTTGACCAAATTTGACCAAAACTGCTTAGTATTGCTGAACGTCACCATGATCAGCGTGAAAATATATTGTGGTTTTCAAATATTATTGAAGTACATAAATTACAACGTATTTCTTTTTAAATCATTACACTTTGACTTAAATTGAAATGCATCGTTGAAAATCTACCGAACACCAGTGGCGGTGCCAGGGGTCAAACGTAGGTAAAGCAGTCAGAAGGAGGGGGGGGGGGCTGTTTCGTGTTTTTTTTGTAGGTGCAGATCACCACGGTTAAACTTCACTGCTACAAACAGCCTGCTTTTATGCTGTCAACAGCTTGGAATTTATTTGAAAATAGGCAAAACGTATCACGCAGAGTTTCCTTCGATGACCCAGTAGCCGCATGACCTCAGACGTGCGAGCGTGAGCCCGCGTCCAGCATGTCCAACCTTGACAATGCTTGATCAGTGAGGTCACATTTATGCTTTTAATAAAGGAATATATCTGTACCATGTTTAAGCCATCCTTGAAATGATTTTGTACAAGTTTTGTGCGTTTTACTTTGCCATTATTATTGCCCCAGACAAATTCAAAAAACATTCTTTCAAGATATTGTATACATTGTATAGAGGGATTAGGAAGTGCAATTAATAAATGTACCAATTTGGCTAGCATTAACGCTTTCACAATGCTTATTTTACCAATGGGAGTAAGATACCGTCTTTTCCATTGCTCCAGCTCACCTTTTATCATAGGCATTTTAAGCTGTATGTTATGACTTTTCCAATGTCAAGTTTTATTTGTATTCCTAACATTGTTAACTCTTCTGCAAAGTTAATTCTATAGGATGTATTAACGCCGTTTTCTGATGATGTCCCTATCGTCATACCTGATGTTTTTCTACATTTACTTTTAATCCAGATTGTTGACCGAATTTGTTTAGTTCCTCAATAGACCCCGAAATAGATCTCTCAGAACCATCTAAAAATAATATAGTATCATCTACATATTGGCTTATTCTCAGTTCGTAATGAGGATCTATTAGTATTCCGGTTAATTTGGTTGATTTAATAATGCGTTCAGTTAATATGAAAACTTTCTGTTAGAAGACCTCTCCAGTATAAATGTGTTGATAGTAACACTTATCAAATTATGTATTCACAGATCAAAGTTAAAATTAGTAAAGCCATCAGCAGAAGTTATGCTACAAAGTCTGAAGTTTGAAGCAGTTAAAGAATATAATATTGCAAGAGCTAAGCAGAAGATAGAGACGTTCGAGCGAAGATGGGTGACCTAAAAACAGGGCTGGGAGAAGTTACCGTTCTGCCATTATAATCAGTGACAAATCTTAGACAGACAAGTAGGTGCCATACCTTTCCAAATGATCACCTCTGTCATGATACTCGCAAATTAATCATTAATATATCATTAACCCTCGCCCTACGGGAGCTTTTTTACATTCGCCCTACGGGGGGGGCTGACAGGCCCCCTGGTAACTTCCAACCCAAGCAACTGAGCCGAGAAGTCGATCACGGCGACCTTCTTGCGGAGGCTGAACGTTGGCGGCCTGCAGAAAAGAAAAGAAAAACAACTACCTTTTTTGAAAAACAAAACAATATATGGCCACATAGAACCAGGGGCGTAGGAACTATGTTTAAGTTGGGGGGAGGGGGGGCAGGAGGCATTCTGAAGTCGATTCTTTCCATGAAACGCCCATAGGCGTAATGTTAAAATCAAAAATGTTGGGGGGGGGGACGGCTGCCCCCCTCCCCCCCCCCCCCCCCTCCTGTTCCTACGCCTATGCATAGAACACAACAATGACTGAGCATGAACAACGTGATGACGTGAACAACAACGTGAACGACAAATGATGACGTCAACACACATAATACTGCTAACACAATAGCACAAGCACAACAAACACATTTAGAAACAGCGTCATTTTGAGTTACAGTGTCGATGTGTAAGTATAACGCCCCTGTCTGTGCACTTCTGCGTTATAAAGAGTATGACGGTCCCACCAGTCTGCACAGAACATGCATGAGAAAATCAGTGTACGCCATCAATTGTGTGGAAAACGAAACGAAAACGTAACGAATCAAACGTACAGTCGGTCAATTATGTATCTTCAATCGACACCACGTAGCGCAGCTACGGTCGTTTTGGCCATAGCGCCTAGCCGTCCAGATTCGCTGCTATTGCGACATTGTGTCTGGAATGGGCGTGACCTGGGGGGAGTGCGGGGTGGTGCGAGGAGGACGCCGCGTCCCGGATAGTGGTGGTGGTGGTCAGGGCTGCATGACACGAGGGTCCTGGACACAGTGAGCGAGCTGTGTTGCAGCAGGTGACACAGGCGAACCGCGTTGACACTGGTGGTATTACGCGTCAATTATTTATAAATAAAAAACGAAAACAAATGCCAGTGCGCATTAGGAATACTGGTATGCTCGCGCCATGCAACTCCGTGACTCACGACCAGTTTAAACACGCGCATCTCAGTGTGGGGTATCCTTGTAATTCTGTATTGCGGGCCGGTGCAGGGCGCAGCGGTGCATAATGACCCCCCCCCCCCCTCCCCCTCCCGTGCGTATTCCCCCAAGTATCGAACCGCATCGGCGCATGTCAAACATGTCCGCCGCGATGCGGATTAAGCAAACTGTCCATTTGTCTCCTGTGGAATACCTAGGGCCAAGGAAGATATATAACAGACAGACTGTATATAGCATACTACCAGAATATAATTGCAACTGCCACATCTGTGCCCTTACGCGAAGTACGTCAGCTTCGGTGTGTAAGTCAGGGAGGCAGCATGGAACACCTCCAGCAGACCGGTGTGCCTGTGTCGAACCAAATAACAATAAATTAGGTTTCTTATTACATAGCCCATTATTCGGAGCCAATTAGGTACACAACACTGAGTAAATGTGGCTGGCCGTCACTGGCCAGATGGGCGCCGTCATTGGCTGGAGGGGCGCAGTCACTAGTCAGAGGGGCGCCGTCATTAGCAGGAGGGGTGCTGACACTAGCCAGAGGGGCGCTGACACTAGCCAGAGGGGCGCCGTCACTAGCCAGAGGGGCGCCGTCATTAGCAGGAGGGGCGCCGACACTAGCCAGAGGGGCGTCGTCATTAGCAGGAGGGGCGCCGACACTAGCCAGAGGGGCGCCGTCACTGGCCAGAGGGGCGCCGTCACCAGCCAGAGGGGCGCCGACACTAGCCAGAGGGGCGCCGTCATTAGCAGGAGGGGCGCCGACACTAGCCAGAGGGGCGCCGTCACTGGCCAGAGGGGCGCCGTCATTAGCAGGAGGAGCGCCGATACTAGCCAGAGGGGCGCCGTCATTAGCAGGAGGGGCGCCGACACTAGCCAGAGGGGCGCCGTCACTGGCCAGAGGGGCGCCGTCATTACCAGGAGGGGCGCCGACACTAGCCAGAGGGGCGCGGTCACTGGCCAGAGGGGCGCCGTCACCAGCCAGAGGGGCGCCGACACTAGCCAGAGGGGCGCCGTCATTAGCAGGAGGGGCGTCGACACTAGCCAGAGAGGCGCCGTCACTGGCCAGAGGGGCGCCGTCATTAGCAGGAGGGGCGACGACACTAGCCAGAGGGGCGCCGTCACTGGCCAGAGGGGCGCCGTCATTAGCAGGAGGGGCGCCGACACTAGCCAGAGGGGCGCAGTCACTGGCCAGAGGGGCGCCGTCATTAGCAGGAGGGGTGCCGACACTAGCCAGAGGGGTGCCGTCACTGGTCAGATGGGCGCCGTCACTGACCGGAGGGGCGCCGTCATTGGCTGGAGGAGCGCAGTCACTGGCCGGAGGGGCGCCGACATTATCAGGAGGGGCGCCGACACAGGCCAGAGGAGCCCCGTCACTGGCCAGAGGGGCGCCGTCACTGGCCAGAGGGGCGCCATCACCGGACGGAGGGGCGCCGTCATTAGCAGGAGGGACGCCGACACTGGCCAGAGGAGCGCCGTCACTGGCAAGAGGGGCGCCGTCACTGGCCAGAGGGGCGCCGTCACTGGCCAGAGGGGCACCGTCACTGGCCAGAGGGGCGACGTCACTGGTCAGAGGGGCGCCGTCACTGGCCATAGGGGCGCCGTCACTGGCCAGAAGGGCGCCGTCACTGGCCAGAGGGGCGCTGTCACTGGCCAGAGGGGCGCCGTCACTGGCCAGAGGGGCGCCGACACTAGCCAGAGGGGCGCCGTCATTAGCAGGAGGGGCGCCGACACTAGCCAGAGGGGCGCCATCACTGGCCAGAGGGGCGCCGTCATTAGCAGGAGGGGCGACGACACTAGCCAGAGGGGCGCCGTCTCTGGCCAGAGGGGCGCCGTCATTAGCAGGAGGGGCGCCGACACTAGCCAGAGGGGCGCAGTCACTGGCCAGAGGGGCGCCGTCATTAGCAGGAGGGACGCCGACACTAGCCAGAGGGGTGCCGTCACTGGTCAGATGGGCGCCGTCACTGACCGGAGGGGCGCCGTCATTGGCTGGAGGAGCGCAGTCACTGGCCGGAGGGGCGCCGACATTATCAGGAGGGGCGCCGACACAGGTCAGAGGGGCGCCGTCACTGGCCAGAAGGGCGCCATCACCGGCCGGAGGGGCGTCGTCATTAGCAGGAGGGGCGCCGACACTGGCCAGAGGAGCGCCGTCACTGGCCAGAGGGGCGCCGTCACTGGCCAGAGGGGCGCCGTCGCTGGCCAGAGGGGCGCCGTCACTGGCCAGAGGGGCGACGTCACTGGTCAGAGAGGCGCCGTCACTGGCCAGAGGGGCGCCGTCACTGGCCAGAGGGGCGCCGTCACTGGCCAGAGGGGCGCCGTCACTGGCCAGAGTGGCGCAGTCACTGACCGGAGGGCGCCGTCATTGGCTGGAGGAGCGCAGTCTCTGGCCGGAGGGGCGCCGACATTATCAGGAGGGGCGCCGACACAGGTCAGAGGGGCGCCGTCACTGGCCAGAGGGGCGCCGTCACTGGCCAGAGGGGCGCCGTCACTGGCCAGAGGGGCATCGTCACTGGCCAGAGGGGCGACGTCACTGGTCAGAGGGGCGCCATCACTGGCCAGAAGGGTGCCGTCACTGGCCAGAGGGGTGCCGTCACTGGCCAGAGGGGCGCCGTCACTGGCCAGAGGGGCCTATTTCCGCGCCTTCGGCGCGGAAATTGGTCTGCTTACAAGGCCCTTCCGCGCCTTCGGCGCGGAGAAGGGCGCAGGGGGAGGGGAGGGAGGGGGAGGGGGGGGGGGGGGGGGGGGGGGCGCCGTCCCCCGATATCCGCCCCTGATATGTGTAATGTGCATATATTATGATGTGGAAAGTTGATGAATCGTCAGTCGTATTTCCTGTACAGATATGGTTTTGGCGTCAGTCGGGGACCGAGACACCCGGGTCGTATGCTAAAAAGGTACCTTATATCGTTGTGCATGCGTATGGTATATGGGAAACTGGGCTGACGTTTCAGTCGTCAGTAGTCAGTACTGCCGTCTTTTGCATACCGTGTTTTTAGTGTTCCAGGGTCCATGGTCCCGATGACAATGGTATCGGTGGCGGGGTTGTAACCTGAATACGTAACAACTTTTTTTGGGAGGTTTTAACAAGTTTTTGGTTACATTTTTGGAAAAGTGACAGTTTTTCTTGCCTAAATCACTGCAGAAATTTCGGATGTGGGGAATTTGAAGGTTCCGCCTTACGAAAAATTTGACAATTTGTGTCGCATCACTGTCACGTTCCGGCCATTGTTCGGAAAGTCAAGTCTCAGTCTATTTTGTATGCTCGTCACCGTCAGCCATTTTCACCCGCAGACTAAAAAAAGTCATTATTTACAGTCAACGCTTCATGGAACAAAACTTCCAAGTTAAGAAAAATGGATACACGGGCCACTTTTCTGACACTGCAGTAGTATAGTATGCCTAATGAGCACCTGGGTACACACCCTTCCAGAATTTTCTCTGAAATTGCCATGGGTGCCTCCATCCCACCATCCCCTGAAGACGGGCCAGGCAATGGAGATGGCACTGCTGGTGCTGGTTTGGTAGTGCTGCCTCCAGCTGGCTGGGTCCCGAGCTGAAGAGCACATAAGCGTCATTGTTAGAGAACCAGCACAAACTTCCAAGATGTGTGGTTAAGCCTGCAATACGGTAAACCTGCATTTGTCACAACAGATAATGATTAGAAACTAGAGTACACAATACATGATCCACCGACACCACACATGAACATATGCTTCAAAAATGCATGCTTTGAATTATTGTCACTATCAGTGACCAGTCTCCTCATATACATTGTAATATAGCAGGGGCATCGCCTTCGGGGGAGGTGGGGCGGGAGCGGCTTTGGCGTGCCCCAGTCCGCCCCCCCCCCCCCCCCCCGCCCACACACCCGACGGATATCCCCACCCGACGACGGACACCCGACGGATATCTTCGGCGGATATCCATCTATCGTCCAAACAGATGCCATATTCGTATTTGTTCATCTAGAAATACCCTGTATAGTCAAATTTCAAGACTTTTTCAAGGTGACCTATTTCCTTTAATAACTCACCAGCAGTGAAGGAACAGCGCCTTTCTTCAGGCGCATTCTTGATGAAAACTTGGCAAGAGGACGCACTGCGGATGGGTAGAAATGCTTGATGCACACTCCCCCATTATTGACAACTTGTGTTACCCCGCACTCAAGCAGCCATTTGGTTCTTTCATCACTTGAGGTAGGAAAACTGAAACATTAGCATCAACCATTAGAAATTGGAAACTGAAATGCAACAAGATGTAAGTAGTGAAAAATGAAGATATGTATATATTTGTATATGTATATGAAGTTATGTATATGTGTTATACATATACATATCAAACATTGGTTTGATCCATGTCCCAGCCTCACAAAATATTGTCTGTACTAATATAAAACATGATGGCTGTGTTAGAGTCCTTCACAGTAGATGTATCAATGTTTTAAATACAAAATGTGTTGAAACAATATAAATATTTAAGCCAAAATAATGCATGACGGTTATATAAAGTTTCTTCACAAGGTTGTACTTCATCCCTTCCTTGGCCACACGCTGCAGTCAGGTTCTAACAGTGGACTTTCATGTTATCATAGTGTAGACACTATTGACACACTAAAACACTCCAAAGTATTGGCAGGAAAAGTAAGCTATTTTGATGTGACCAAATATTTTATTTTCACCATGCACAGCGTGAAAAGGTATATAGTATTTTGACACAACCAAACAATGGAACTTTACCTTCAGATTTGGATGAAATGTATGAATATGGGAAAAGTATGAGGTTATAGGTCCATAGGCGCACACAAGGGGCGGGGGGGGGGCAAACAGGGCAATTCCCCTGAAGATCTGTACTCTGTATGTGCCCCTTTGATCGATCTTTTTTTTTTAATTGTGAAAATATGCCCTCTTAAAAAATATAGCTGGCCAAATCCTGAGTTTTTTGGTGAGGGTACTTTATGTTCCCCTGAGCAAAAATTGCCCCTACTGGAGTGAATCCTGGGTACGCCACTGGTTATGACGAGCCCAGTTTAACAGCAGTTAACTTGCATTGTTGATACATCTTGTTTTACAAGAAAATTACTATTTTGATGTGTGAGATGATAGCTGATGCCATTGTGAGAATAATAAGTTGAAGGAATATGATCATAATATGGCAGAAATATCTTTATTATATACGAAATATACTAAAGGAAAAGATCCGAGCTTTCGTGGCTAGCACATTATCAAGGATGAGTTTTGTACATGCTTTTGAAAAATCTAACACACAACTAGCGCACGTTCCAAATTGCGGTGGGGTACTCATATCATTCTCGCATAATACACGTACAGACACACATACATATACACTTCACACTTCTCGGTGCTTCGAATAGCGGTGGGGTTCTCATATTCAATATTGCATAATACATGTACAAACACACATACCTATACACGGGAGGGCGGCGGCCGGAGGAGCGGCGGCGCCACCAAGGACAACCCACAGCTGCAGCTGCTAGAGCAGCTCTGTGGTTCTCTAGGTTCTTATTTCATAACGGCCCACGGACGGGAGGTCGGGTCGTATCGCGTTTTGAAGTCACCACATATGGTGATTTCAATGGGTGATATGGCCTGGCTTTCCGTCTGTGGGTTGTTATGAAACACCGAGAAGTGTGAAGTGTATAGGTATGTGTGTTTGTACATGTATTATGCAAGATTGAATATGAGAACCCCACCGCTATTCGAAACACCGAGAAGTGTGAAGTGTATATGTATGTGTGTCTGTACGTGTATTATGTGAGATTGATATGAGTACCCCACCGCAATTTGGAACGTGCGCTAGTTGTGTTAGATTTTTCAAAAGCATGTACAAAACTCATCCTTGATAATGTGCTAGCCACGAAAGCTCGGATCTTTTCCTTTAGTATATTTCGTATATAATGAAGATATTTCTGCCATATTATGATCATATTCCTTCAACTTAAAATTACTATTTCCCCATTAGACAAACAACCCGGCAAAGCTGACATAGGGCCTGTTCCCGTGGCGCCTCTAACCTCCTTCAAGTTGCTCCAACTTGCAACTGTCTGTGCAATAGAATAGAACAGTTGCCAGTGGCGTACACAGGATTCACTCCAGGAGGGGGCAATTTTTTATCAGGGGGCATAAAGTACCCCAACCCAAAAAACTCACCAGATTTGACCCAATATATTTTTTGAGGGGCATATTTTCAACAATTTGTTGTCGTATTCCGGTTTTGCACACCTTTTTATAGGAAAACCAAATATTTTATACTAATTCTACACGTCTGATTTCATTAGAACTGCACTCAAAACAGGAACATTCTCAGTACTTACCTAACAATAATAATTATCACCCATCAATCTCCTCGATTAACCGCAATGACTCCGCCATTACAACTTAAATGTGAATTCAATTTACCTATATAAAGGTGTGCAAAAGCGGAATATCGCCCAACTTTTTCCTAAAAAAGAAGAAAAAATTCATTTGTTTACCAAAGGGGGCACATACAGACCTTCAGGGGGAGGGGGCATTGGTCAATTTGTCCCCCCCCCCCCTTGTGTACGCCTAGGGCAGTTGAAAGTTGGAGCAACTTGGAGGAGGTTAGAGGCGCCACAGGAACAGACCCATAGTGGACGTGTTTCATCATAGACTTCATTAGGCAAGATGCAATTTCACACAATAAATCAAAAGGTGCTGATCAAGTGTTTTATGACAAAACATGTCCAACCATGTTAGCTTTCCCGTGCAATATGCAATAATTGTCTGGATATTAATACAATTTCCCATTATATTTAGATAATATTATATCCATATTTATATCATGGGCATAGCCGTACACAAGGGGGCAAACAGGGCAATTGCCCCCCCCCCCCCCTGAAGGTCTGTACGTGCCCCCTTTGGTCGAAAAATGATTTTTTTAAAAGAGATAAATGGTGAAAATGACCCTTGTAAAAATACAGTGGGCCAAATCCGGTGAGTTTTTTTTGGTGGGGGTACTTTATGCCCCCCTGACCAAAAATTGCCCCTCCTGGAGCGAATCATGGGTACGCCACTGATCATGGGCTGCAGAAAATATTTACCATATTTTCATTATACTTCTATAGAACCAATCAGGCAAGCATTTCCATGAAACAAACACATGCAATACCTGGTCTGTGCAAAATCAGATTGATGATCAATGATGTATAAGGTCAACAAGAACAACAAGAACTTACCAGAAAATCGTCGCGTTCAACTCAGGGGTCGCCCCCGTTTCTATATTGGGATTTGCACCCTCTTCCACTACAATTTCGCCAGCTCGGAATTCTGGCTTCTGATCCCGGCAATGCATCCAGTCACTGAACCAACTCGGTGGTAATAACAGACCTTGGTAATAACAATCTATATTACTTCTGTACTATTTACTAATGACCACGGCCAAAGTCTGTATAAATACCACGGCTAGTGTGCGGTATAATATGCGTATGACGCAATTCTGACGTCAGCGGGTATGACGTCATACCTCTGGCGAGCGTTCATATCCCGATCGTGGCCCGGAACAGCGGATATGAAACCGGGCCCACTAGTCTTGTGTCGAAATTACTTAACGTAGGGAGGTAATTCTTTCACCACAACCCATTTTTAGATCTACTCTACAAATCTGCTATCTCAGTCCAAAACCCCATGTTAAAGGTGAACTATTCACTTTAAGCGGATCCGAGATCTTAGTGGATCTGGGATACAAATTCAAGGCGTCAGATCTCAGGATCCGTTTGTTTACCAAAGCACATGTCTAGTCGGAGCCTTGTAGTATTTTGAGGAAGTTGACAAGATATGCAAAAGATGAATCTTCAGATTTTCGCGTCCAGTTTATACAGAAGTGAGATATATTCGCAAAGTGTGATAGCCGTGCCGTGTATAGTCTGTGCACGCAGCCAGTCAGCGTGTCAGTCAGTCGTGTCAGCGTGACAGTCAGTCAGTCAGCGTTTCCTGGTCAAATGCGTGACTAACCCTCTGATTTGCCGGTGGAATCGTTTCAATTGTTGTGCCAGTGTCGCTGTATGGGTGTATAACTGTATATCCGGCGGCGCTCGTCACGCCTCCGTACCAGGCCAGGGGCACGGAGCCGCCGCATCACACAGTGACGTCAGCGTCACAGCCGGCCGGTCGGCGGCCCACCACACAGCCGCCAACGGCGTCACACGCCGGCACGGCCTGGCCACCTATCGCCGTCGGCAAACACGACGAAATGCGCCCGACACAGCTAATTTGGACGATAGTTGGCCCGATAGCTGCTCTGATAGCAGCGGCGGCGGACCGGGCCGGGGGGCAGCGGGTCGGTCCGCACAGGCCAACACTTGAGGGTGCGCGGCAGCCGGCGGCAGCGACACACACACCACACACACCACACACCCGCGTCTGTCCGAGCTGTGGTTCCTGTGACTGCCGGCCGGTGGAGTCAGAGTCGGAGTCGGAGTCGGAGTAGCAGGAAGCTGTCTCAGGATGAGCATCACGGACAGCAGCACGGAGGTGGTCGGAGAGAAGAAGCGTGGTCGGCTTCATAAGCTGCTGCCCTGGAGGAAACACAAGGTGCGTCGGGTCCCGGGAGAGGGGAAGGGAGGGGAGGGGAGGGGGCGGCCGGACTGGGCGGGGTGGCGCCGGCCGCGCCAAGTTCCTCTATGGGTCTCTTCCCGTGGCACCTCTAACCTCCTCCAAGTTGCTCCAACTTGCAACTGTCTGTGCATTAGTATAGGACAGTTGCAAGTTGGAGCAACTTGGAGGAGGTTAGAGGTGCCACGGGAAGAGACCCTATGTATGGCCCTCTGTGCGCCTCGCGATGCCAGCGCCGGGTCGGCGGCGGGCGCCGGTAGCGCTCAGTCGGGAATCCTCTACCGCACGCAGCGGTGCGCATTTCTCCGTGTAGCCATGAATACACGTTTGAAACTCGCAGCCACGCGAGTCCTGTCCCTCGCGTGGTAATTACACATCAACCATACGGAAATACGAAGCGAATTGAATGACTCGGGCCTCGGAGATTAGTTGCACCTGTGACCCATACTTATTGAATGATAGCACGTCGTAAAAAGTAACGCCGTTCACTCGTTGATAGCCACGATGATGTCCAGGACGGGATGAGACAGGAGAATGGACAGAGGGACGATCCAGAGGGATGAACCAGCGGGATGAGCCAGCGGGATGAACCAGAGGGATGAGCCAGCGGGATGAGCAGAGGGACGATCCAGAGGGATGAACCAGCGGGATGATCCAGAGGGATGAGCCAGAGGGATGAACTAGAGGGATGAGTCAGATGAATTATCCAGAGGAATGAGCCAAGAGATGAGCCAGAGGAATGAGCAGAGAGATGATACGGGAGAATGAGCAGAGGGACGATCCAGAGGGATGAACCAGCGGGATGAGCCAGCGGGATGAGCAGCGGGATGAACCAGAGGGATGAACCAGAGGGATGAGCAGAGGGATGATCCAGAGGGATGAGCCAGATGAATTAACCAGAGG